>CAUYQU010011046.1:0-88419 GCA_963574635.1 Cheracebus regulus
TAGACTGGACAAAGAAAATGTGGCACATATACACCATGAAATACTATGCAGCCATAAGAAACAGTGAGTTCATGTTCTTTGTAGGGACATGGATGAATCTGGAAACCATCATTATCAGCAAACTGACACAAGAACAGAAAATCAAACACCTCATGTTCTTACTCATAGGCTGGTGATGAAAAATGAGAACACATGGACACAGGGAGGGGAGCATCACACACTGAGCTCAGTTGGGGGTGATAGGGGAGGGACAGTGAGGGGTGGGGAGGGTGGGGAGGGATATTGTGGGGAGAAATGCCAAATATAGATGATGGGGGGATGGAGGCAGCAAACCACCTTGCTATGTATGTACCTATGCAACAACCCTGCATGATCTACACACGTATCCCAGAACCTAAAGTACAATTAAAAAAAAGAATAATCTGAAGTTATTGATTTACTTTTAATGAACAGAATACAGCATAAGAAATGAGAATCTCACTTAGGGTAAGTTATCAAAGACTGCATCTTCTGTCTTGAGTGTTCTATCTCTTGTTATTTATTGGATAATTTGCCTGAATGAAACCAGCCTACATGACATGAGGCTCATGAGTGACCACATGAGTGAGACTGGAGGCAGGTAAGACCACAGCCCCAACCTGATGCTTGGCTACAACTTTATAAGCCAGAGGCACCCAGCTAAACTATGCTTAGATTTCTCCTGCACAGAAAATTTAAGATTGTAAATGTTTTAAGCTGCTGTGTTCAGGGTCAATTTGTTACGCAAAAACAGATAACTAAGACAAATCACTTTGAATAACAAGTTATCAGATATACTGGAAAGACATATGTTATAATATATTGTTCACAAACAGAGATAAAACCATTGATCATTTATTAGTTGCTTTCTTGACAGCCACTGATTTTTGTTAACACTGAGCATCTCACCTAGTAATTAGTAATAGGAACAAAACATCAAAGCATAGAGCTAGGAGAACAGTTTGTGCTTGAAAACCTCAAGTGTGAATGCTGGGTCAGCCACTACTAACAAAATGGTCCTAGAAAATCATTTAAAATCTTTGTGCCTTGATTTTCCTCATCTATATAATAGAGAGAAAAAAAAACTTAAAGAAATATATTGGGATTATAAATTACATATGTAGGGCACTGGAACCATGACTGGACATACAGGACAGCGCTCAGTAATAGATGACTATTATTTCTTTGACTATTGGAATTTGTCTTCAAGATGAAAGGCCAAGTTAGCAATAGGAATGCATGCCTCTGATGGAATGCATGGTTGGATATGGTCCCAAGTTGTGACCACTGGCTTGTTAGCATTGTTTGCTAATCAATTTGCTTGCCCAGACCACAGACCTTATAAGGGTTCACAGATGGCAAGCATAGAAAAGAGTGATTGATAGCCTATCACACCATTCAGATTCTCATAGATGAGGTTCCTTGCAGCCCTCTTTAGAAACTGATGGAGGAAATATATGATAAAGAATACATGTATTCCATGTGTGAGCTTAGTTAGTTTTTCCCCATAATGGAAATTTTCTGATGGTAGTATTTAATCAAATGTCTCCAGTCCCATTTAATATGCCCCTTTTGGTAAAGGTGTTAAGGCAATTGACAGTTTTGTTTATCTGTTTATACCATAGTTGACCGTGATATTTTCTGTCAGTCTAAATTACAGTAATCTTTATGTCCCTGGAGGCCAGTTAGGGAGCATTACAAGTCATCAGTCAAATGGGAAAATCAGTCCATCTAGACGTTAAAGCCATACTTTGGAAAAATCAAAACCTATTATTGATTTAAGAAGCCCCTGGCAAGTCCTATATATTTCTTTGAGTTTGTGAAATCGGAATTATATATTAAATCAACAGAATTATTGACTGTAGAAAACATGAGGTTATTTCTCAATATAGTCAAGGCTGATGAGATCCTCATTAGAAACATAGTGCCCACTTTAGAAATCTATAACTATAGAGAATCTCTCAAATAGTACCTTATTGAGTAATAAGTTAAAAATTAATAATTATTACTATGAAGCATAGGCACAGAGTTGCCATGAAGGAGATACTTGAGTACATTAGGTGTAGGATATAACAGAGGATTTTGCTGTTTATAAATGCAGTGTTTGGTGTTTATTTTAACAGACCAGAGACAGGAGCATTAAAATTATAATTATCATTTTTTTCTGACATCAGCAATATGTGCTCATTATAGAAAAAATAGAAAATACTCAAAAAGAAGTATTTAAATCACTTATAATGCCAACATCCAGGGATAACTTACTGTAATTCGGCATATATCTCTGTAATATTTCTGTGTGAATGCTACATTTTACTTAATAGTAATATAATGCCAAACTGGGCTTAATGTTCAATATGTCATTAGGCCAGCATATTGGACACAGAAATATAGGCTAAGTACTGCATGATTCTAAAGAAAATGTTTCAAATAGACTATAACATGCCTCTTGGAGTTGTACAATATGACAGCCTATCTTAAACATTCTTAGAAAACACTTGAAATGACCATACAATTGCTCATTACATGACTATGCCATTCTTTATTAACTACTAGCCTACTCTTAGATGTTTCATTTGTGTTCATTTTTATTGTTGTAAATAATGCTATGTGAAGTTATCTCTGCAGAAATATTTCAATTCTCCATTCATTCATCAAATGACCTCCTTGGAATTAGAATAGGTAAGTCAAAAGATGTGTACATTTTAAAGATTCTCTACAGATACTGTAATACATAACAAATGTATCAATTAACTTCTGTGGTCAGTTTTCTCTCTCTTAAACCTCTATGTACATCACAGTTGTCCTGGTTTTACTTCAAACTAGAAAAAAAATTTACATCCATGACATGATTTGGGTGTTTTGTTCTTTCCAAATCTCATGTTGAAATATAATCCCTGATGTTGGAGGTGAGGCCTAGTGGGAAGTGTTTGGGTCATGGGGTTGTGCATCCCTCATGAATGGCTTGATGTTGTCCTTATGATAATGAGTGAGTTCTTACTCTGGGTTCATGGGAAATCTGTTTGTTGAAAAGAGTGTGGCACCTCCCTCTTCTCTCTTGCTGTCACTCTTGCCATATGACATGCTGGATGCTCATCACCTTCCACCAGTCAGCTTTCAAGCCCTCACTAGAAGCAGATGCCAGCACCTCCTTTAAAACCTGCCCAACTGTGAATCAATTAAACCTCTTTTTTTTTAATTATTTATGCAGCCTCAAGTATTGCTTTATAGCAACACAATAATGGCCTAACACAATCTACAACTCTGTATATATAGCTGTGTGATTTAAAGCATGCAGGAAATAACACAGAATCCAAGGCACTCAAAACTCATTAAAAAATGGAACCAAGAATTCAAATGCTATTACAAAATTAGGCAATCCTAAAATCTGACCACTCTGCATTTCACATTATTCTCTTCTCTTTATCCCTACCTTCCTCCTTCCCGTCCTCCAACTTTCAGAATTGCCCTGTAATCAAACATGTTCAAATCACAGCAAATCACAGCTCTTCATTTTATATTTCCAATCAATTGACCAGTCTAGACCAAGTAGCATCTTTGATCTACATTACATATTCCTAGGCAGTACGCCAAATTGTTTCGTTGTTGTTGTTGCTGTTTCACACCAGTTGTTTCTTCTCACTTAATTGATAACAACAAAGAACCTCAGATGCCATGACAGGGAGAGAGTAAGTGGAAACTAAATAAATTGAACCTGGGTCTGGGACTCTTAACTTCAACTAGAGCTGCCTATTTGTATATGCTTTATGTATGGGAATTTCTTGCATGGTTTCAGAGAAAGAGAGAGAGCATAACAGAGAGTGTGAGGGAGAGAAAAGGTCAATAAAGTAAAAGAGAGGTGGCTAGAGGAATTAAAAAGAAAGAGAAAAGGGAAGGGATGGAAGGAAAATGGTGAGAAAGGAAAGGAAAGAGAAAAAGATGAGAAAGAGAGAAGAAGGGGAGAAAGCGGGGAAGGGAGAATTCTGTGGCTAAAAAAAAATCACTTGAAATCACTATGTACTACCTCTTTTTTGTTGTATCCTGATGGAGAAACAGAACTTTTTTCTTAAAAAAGAAAGTACATCTAAAGTATGGATGTATGGATACCCAGTATCACATTCATTTCATTAAAGCTTTTCAAATTCCCATTGACCTCACATTAAGTTCTCTCTCTATAAAGCGTTCTTTTAAGGAACATCGTGGTTTCTGTTCCCAGAGACCAATACTCATCTATGAAGCATCAAAGAATAATAATACAAAACCACCCAAAAATCTAAAGAGCAATATTCTTGCTGTGTCAGCCAACTTAGGAATTATGGGACTCTAAAAATATTGGCAACACTGAGATTTTCATGACTTATATAGATAATTTTATCATTATAGAAACATGTTAAAAGACAAAAAAAATCCAAGAAGCTGTTATGTTTCCTGGGCCACAAATCTGGCTGGTTTTAGGGGTGAGAGTAGAGAACAGTAAGTTGGATTTAAATTAGATATACAAATAAATGTTTATACTTAAAATATTTTTAATAAACAGAAGTAACTGCAAAATTATGAAATGTGCCCGAGATATTGTCATGAGAGAACAGGGAAATTTAACAGTGTAAGGTTGAATGTAGTGAATGGAAAAAAATAAAATAAAACCATTTCATGTCTTTATTCCAGCAGGCTTAAACTGCTTGCTAAATTTGTTACACTATAAATATACAAACCTACCCAGTGTTACTTTCAGTGTAATGGCAACAAACTTTCAGTGATATTTGGTGAACTCCATAAAGAAGAGTTGGTAGGTCTTTACGTACTTGCCTGAATAACAGAATCTCTTCATATTTACATGATGGAGAACTAGAGCCAAAAGCAATGAAAATAAGCAAGTAAAAATGTTATTTGTGCTTTGACACATGGTTTAGTTGTCATTGAAGCTTTAGGGCTTAAAACTTTTAAGTGTATTGGATTTTGTCTTGACATAGTTTGCTCATAGAAATAAAAAAGTTATTGATGTTTGACATTGCTCTTTCAGTCAGCATGACTGAGAGTTCTCAGCATTGCCCCAGACCCTTTCTTTTGTATATACTCACGTGAAGAGCAGCTCCTCTTGCTCCGTTTTCCTTCCTCCTCTTTTCCATTCTTATCCTATTCTACTTCCCCTTCTGCCAGAGTGCACCTCTACATACTGTTGGGGGAAGGGAAATCAGAAGCTCCACCTGGCTGCTTCTTCCGCTATGAATAGAAGGACTTCTCACCCAGTCATCTCACAGGAGTGTGGCTGCCACTTCTCCATTACCAAGACTGAGGTAAGAACACAAGGTCTACCTCTCACTCACTCAAAGCATCTCTATACTTAGCCCAGAAGAAGATTTAGGCAATTATTCATTGAAGGTATTTGAGTAATTGTAACATAAAGAGTTGGGTGGTGGTAGTGGGAGAGGAGTGAGTGATTGAGTTTTGAACCCCTGATCACGTTATTTTGTCCCTTTGTATCACACAAGGGCCTCTCACTGCAAGACCTTTTTTGTTACTCTCAGAGATACCTGTTGAGAGTGTACTATAGATAGCTCATGTATTAAATTGCTCTAACTTCTCCTTGAACTCCTACAGTCCTTATTTTAGTAATATGACCCATCCCCTCTTTTCCTCTCTCCCTACAGCAACAACTTGGTAACTACTCACCAGCAATCCCTTTGATGTCTTGCACATTCCACAGCTCAGGCAGGGAATAGCACTGGCTTACTCCCCTCCACGTGAGACAAGGGTGAGACTGTATCATAGTCCTAATGGTGGAATGAGTGCTGGTTGCCTGAATGGATGGAAGGAGAGTAGAAAAACAACAGGATTTTTCATTCTGAGCTTCATTTAGTACTCTCTAAAATCAAATACAAAATTTATTTTGACTCTTTCCTTCCTTCCTCAAAAGACATTTATACTTCCTATTACCTTAATATTATCTCTTTCGTGGAAACCATTACCCCAAGCTTACTATGTGGAAGCTTATTTACCCACCACTTCCAAGCCCTGAATTATTTAAGAAAGTATCCTCTATTAACTTGACAATGAAAACCACTATCAAATAAATTATTTCTCTCTAATCTGGGAGGGTAAATATTATTTTCCTTTCTCACCTGAGGATAATTAATATGTTTAATATAGGGAGAAAAGGCACTGAAATAAATCAGATCATTAAATTGGTACCAAAATTTTATTTTTAAAATAAAGGAAAACATTTTGATTAAAAGTTTATCTTGATAAATGAAACCAAAATTATAAAAATGTGATAAAATATAATCTAATATTTAACCAAACTTGTTTTATAATTGCAAACTGGTTCAATTCTTAGAAAAGACAAATATATCCATTTTTTTACTGACAAATCTGTACTATTACATGATACCACATTCTACACAAAACATTGGATTTTTTCAGTGCAATTAAGAGGATTATGCATACATATATGTACACATATGTATATATGCTCAATCAATTTTTGCAAGGACCTCTGTTAGATCATCTTAAACCCTTGCTATTTTTAATAACTCTCTTTTGCAACTTCAGCTATGTCCCCGTCCTTGTCATTTGCTTTTTGGTTTTTGGGTTTTTTTACTCAATTATTTGCTCATTTGTCAATGGCATTGAATGAGATCTAAGTATTTTTCAAACAATCCTTTCCTGGACTACATAGAATTTCGTACCTTTTGCAAAACATTAAGTCTCACTTGGCTATACAATTGCAGTATATTTACCTTGCAAACATCCAGGAATAGAGGTAAACTAAACCACCAAGAGATAGGAAGTTGCATGCAGATGTCTATACAGATTCCACTGTTAAAGCAAGATAGTTAAGGGGTATCTGAGAGGAAACTAAAGTTTCATGTGGTTAGTTCATTCATGAATTTTCTTTTTGATTCTCTGTGCAACCTTATAATATAGGTCTCTAGAAAACAACTACACAGATAAACAGGGACCCTGTATATAAGAAAATGAGGTATAACTCAATTGACTTCCCAACATCCCTTAGAGATTTTTAAAGAAAGGGAAAAACTACTCTACGCTTTTTAATTTGTTCTTGTTTTACAAATATTGATAAAATCATGCATATTAAGCAGTTAACATTTCTATGAAATCATTTGTAATAGTGCAAGCAGTTAAATATGTCTGGATTTTACTCTGGGTACTCATAGAGCTGGTTTCAGGCAAGGCTGTGATGTGAAAGGAAGAGATATTCATGTTTACCCTCCTCCAAGTTTCTATTAGGTAAATTTTCTTAGATACTTTGGTGCTTGTTCTTTCTTTTCTGTATTTCCAACCCTGCTCTTCTGGTTATCTATGATCACATAACAAACTACAGCACAACTTAGTGGCTTAAAGTAATGTTGCATTATTATCTCACATGATTCTGTGGGTTTATCAGTTTAGCTGGGTGGTTCTCACTTGAAGTCTTCTATGTGATAACAGGCAGATGTTAGTTGGGGCTACAATTGTCTGGAGTCATCCATAATGATTCATTCATATGGTTGGTAATTAATGCTGCTACCAGCTGGTAGCTAAAATGGGACTGTTAAGCAGAGTACCTACTTTTGGCCCCTCTGTTTGGTTTAAAATCCTCTCAGAATAACAGCTTCCCTGCAGGAGCATTCCAGAAGTAAACACTCCAAGAGACTCAGGCAGAAGCTGTAAGACTCATCATAGTGACAGCATCAGAAGACACAAAATGTCACTTCTGCTACATTCTATTAGCCAAGCAGGTCACCAAGTCTAGCTCAGATTCAACAGGACAAGGAGGAAATTAGGCTACAACTCCTGGTGTGAGAGTGTTGCATTAGGAAAGGCATGTGGAAGGGGGATGCTATTGTGATCATCTTTGGAAAATATTATCTTCCATGCCCTCCAAGTTGCCTCCAGAAACCAGGGTTACCCAGCTTATGAACTTGTTCCAGATTCTGCTTCCCCCAAGTGTACCCCATTATGAAAGCCTGTTTTCATCTTCTCTTCACTCAAAATGAACTTTGTCTATGTTTATGGCCTATAATCAGGCTCTCTTCTGGGAAACTGAAAAATAATGTAGATTAACGTGTTAATGACTGCTGAGCTATTTCCTAACACTGGTAACATATTTGTCTTCAACCAGTTTTGTCATGGTAAATGACTTAACATAAATAACTAATTAAGAAAAATTTGGGATATTTTCAAAATGAATGATGAATAACAGCTTCTTATGGGCCATGTAGTAAACTCAGTGATATATGTATACAGTAACTCATTTCCTATTCATGGCAACCCTGTGAGTTAGATACTATTTGCATGTTCATTTAACAGGTAAGAAAATTAATGCTTAGAGAAAGTAGAGGACTTGACAAGTATTTCATCACCAGTAAAGGACAGGGTTTGGATTTCTTCCCAGATGTGTGTGAGACCCAGTTGATCCTCTAACCACTAAGAATATTGCCTCCCATGCTTACAAAATATGTCTCCAGTCCCAAGAATATAAAATTTTTTTAACTTCCTTTTCTTCCAGTATTTTGCAAGCCATCAAATTTTCATCTTTTTGTGGGATTTTCAAATAAGATACAAATTATAAATAATTGTCCTTAACTTTTCATTCATCTTGCCCCTTATCACAGACACAATATAATACATAAAAGCCAAATGAGAAAAATGCTAAAGAAGGTTGATTCTCTTTATTATTTGGTCAAAACACATATATACATGTACACACACAATGCACCCAATGTACAGTCTAAATTTGGAGGGTTTTCCAAAATATCTTACTTCAGTCAGAGTAGGAATATTTTCCTTTTACTCAAATCATGTTTTGGAACCAGGACTTAAATTTGGTTCAGGTTAAAATATGAAGTGATCTCATTCATGATATTTCCCTATTAGAAAGTATGAGGGATGAGGCTCAGTGCAGGGCCTCACGTCTATAATCCCAGCACTTTCGGAGTCCAAGGCAGGGGAATCATGAGGTTCAAGAGATTGAAACCAGCTGACCAACATGGTGAAATCCCATATCTACTAAAAATACAAAAATTAGCTGGGCGTGGTTGTGAGTGCCTGTAGTCCCAGCTACTCAGGAGGCTGAGGCTGGAGAATTGCTTGAACCTGGGAGGCAGAGGTTGCAGTGAGCCAAGATCACACCACTGCACTCCAGCCTGGTGACAGGGCAAGACTCCATCTCAAAAAAAAAAAAAAAAAAAAAGAAAGAAAGAAAAGAAAAGGAAAGGAAAAAAAAAAAGAAAGTAAAAGGGACAAGAAATGCGCCCCGCCCCCCCAAAAAAATGTCCAGAATTTCTCTCTCAAAGGAACCTCTCAGTTCTATTGCTATTGCATATATTTGTTATTTTCTGGCAGCATCTCTTGGAGTCTGTTCTCTCCTTATTCTTAGTTTTAAATTCTCTCCTTGTTCTTAGTTCCTTAGCAGCTTATGTGCAGCTGACCCACCCAACAGTTCTAGGATTGAAACATAAACTAGAACCTTCCAAAAGAGTGGAAGTACAAAGGTAGTTATGTAAAAACAACAACAACAACAACAACAACAAAAATGCAGAGTCCTCACAAATATTTTTCCAAGAACCCTTAGGTAATAGGCTCCCCTTTGCTCTGAGAAAGCTAACGATGAGGGTGATGTAAGCCCCGCAATACACTGGGTGTCCTCTAGGCTGTGGTAGCTGATCTGCATTAACTCCTTATCTCTGCATGCATGCCCTTTGCAGTGTGACTTTGCTACTTGTGTCAAGAGATGAAGTCTTTAGAAACCATACAGAAAGAGTATGCCATAATAAATTCTTCAAGAGAAAAATAAAGAGATAAAAAGAAAGAGCTATTCTTTTAAAGCGATAGGGACCTTAACAGATACTCTATTAAAGCGATAGGGACCTTAAGATTTCATTTAAGCTTCTCAATCTAGTGACTCATGAAGTCCATCCTGGACTTTGTAGATACATAAGTATATAAAATCTATTTTCACATAAGCTATTTGAAATGGGGTTTCTGTCACTGTGCCAAGATTGATCTGGCTTACATTCCAAATTATGCGTTATTACCAATTTCAATTTAAAAATTGTAAAATTTGAGACATAGAAATAATGAAATATTTGAAATAAGCTTCAAGTAGTAGTTACTATATCTACTCCTTAACTAGTAAATACAATAGCTAATATTTATATAAAATAAATGAATATGATTTCAAATTTGTTATATATGATTATTACTTTTTATAATATTAGCAGATCTAATAAACTACATAGCTAGTATCTAAAATTACAGTTTCATATTATTTGTAGTTACTATATGCTCAACTTCTTGATCCATTCTCAGCTATTGAAATACTCCTAAATTATGATAATTCAAACTTTGCCTATTTCATATATATTAAATATAGTTGTTTTCTTTTTAAATTTTTTTCAATATCTTAACACACTTTAATCAGTTAACAAGCATTTATTTAGTATATTTTTAAAACGTTTACTTATTATATATCATGTGCTAAACATAACTCAAGATATCGGAAACTTCTCACTGAATAAAATATGTAAAGCCTATATTCATACAGAGTGTATGTATTGGGGATGAGAAACAATAAGCAAATAAGTAATTACATAATATAATTTAAAATTTTGACAAGTGTTAGAAAAACAAGGGAAGAAAATGACAGAAAGAGAGCTGATATTTTGAGTGGCCAAAAAGTCCTCTCTGAAGCAGTAACATTTTAGTAACATAAACTTGAATTAGCTATGGAAATTTCTGGATAAAGTGTTTTAGGCAGAGGTAATAGCAAGTTATCATTTAAAATTAAAATAGAAAAAAATATGTACATAGATAAATTCAGCATAAAGAAATACACAAAGTTTTCATCACTTTTAATCTTTTTTGAAATTACTGATTTTAAAAAATATAAAATGCAGGGAACAAAATTATTAGATAACACTTCAAGATATTACAACTAGGTTAATGTTTAATAAGATTATGTAAAATATATACATATAAGAATATTAAGGGGAGCATCTGCCCTGGGATGGGGTGGCAGCCTGATGAGATCTGTTGGAGCCTGAATGGGGTGAGCCGAGTGTCTTCACGAGGAAAGGGCCGGTGACAGCAACATCCCTGCACAGTGTATCAGAGCCCAACATAAGTGAGGAAACATTTAAGTTTGGTGTGGCAGTGATAGCACTAGGAAATTGGATATGCAAGAAACAATGATCAAAAAAATACATTAAGCATAATAAGAGCCTAGGTTCTCAAATATCAGACAAAAGAGTCACAGATAGGAAAAGAGGGAAAGCAAGAATGAACTCTGTGGTGTTGGATTTTGTAAACGGTAGCATTATTGTGAACTATTAATTAGATAGAAGGGAGAGAGAGAGATGCTACATATAAATATAAGTGTGTGTGTGTGTGTGTGTGTGTGTGTGTGTGTGTGTGTGTGTATTCCTTCCTTTCTCCACAGAGCACATTGGGATTGTTAATTTGCAATAATAATGAGCACACCTCAAACTCAGATCCTGATTTCTAAATAGCATTGTTTACTCAAGGGAAGCAGAACTTTTTGGAGAAATGATTCATTTAGAGTTGGGAAAGGGAAATTATAAGAAGAGTCTGAAATATCTTGTCAAAAAGAAATAAATTATTAGAAAATGATGGAGAAATGTCAAAGGGGCACCATAGAAGTTACTTTGAAAGGAAACCCACTGACCAAATCTGGGGAAATTTTAACATCAAAGTAAATAATGAGAATATTGAACTGTGACCCAGTAAATAAAATAAGAATCTGTTAATCCATGCTGATATGAATAAATTAAAATTTTGATGAAAAACTGAATATTTGCATAGCCTCAAAATACCTCCCCATACAAAAATTTATTAATTATAAAATGAAAAAAATATGATGAGAATCCTTGGAGATATCACCTAAATCAGGTAATCAAAGTCAACTTCACCAGTAATGGAATAAGTCAAACTTATGTGTCACCTGATGGGATGAAAGAGTTCCAAGTCACTTTGTGACATTCATGCCCAACTTGCATAACTTTTATCTTCTAATCATGAGGAAACATGTGATAAACTCAGTGTAGAGACATTCTACCAAAAGACAGTCCTATAATATCTTTAAGAATGTCATGGTTCTGAAGTCAAAGAAAGACTAAAGAACTGTTCCACAATGAAGGAGTTCAAAATAAGATGACAATTAAATGCTGTACATAATTCTGGACTGGTTATTTTCTTATAAAGCACCATATTGAAACTACCGGCAAAATGTGAATGGAATCTAGGGCTTAGATGGTAGTAATATATCAACATTAATTTCTGAGATGATTTTATTGTGGTTATGTAATAGAAAGTCATTGATCTATGCTAAAGTATTCAGCAGTGATGAGGCATTATGTTGGTCCTTCACTGTCACATGGCTCAGGAAGTGTTATTTAAATTATTCTTGCAATTTTTTTAAGGTTGATATTTTTTTCAAAATAAGAGCAATTTTAAAAATTAAGTGACAAGTACAGAATAATTCAACAACACTCAATGATAAAAAGATGAGTAAGTATTACAATGAGAAATTGAAGGATCTAAAGTAGAGGTGCTTACTCTCTTAATATCATTATATTATCAATACTAGTTTAGGTTGTCCACGGGTAGGTCCTTAATTCTCAGTGTGAAGAAGTTAGAAATTAATATAACATCTTAACATATAGAATATGAACTACAAACACACATATTTAAAATAAATCTTATGGTTTATGTTTTCTACCTAAAATATGTGGTGTAGTGATTCTAAGCCAACCATATTTTGTCTTTAAAAATCCTGAACCCTCTATGAAATAGCTAGGTATACATACTAACAGAAGCCCCAAGTAGGCAAAATCAGGTAAGTGGTTCTCTACACAGAATTTCCTCTGACAGATATTAGTTCTCCTAGATGTTCTATCTGTGAGATTATATTTTTAAACGCTGGGCTAAATTGAATGTGATATAAATATTTACATAATGAAATTCCCAAATTAGGTCTACAAAACTTAATTATAAATGAAGATCTAATATAAACATTCTCTGGATTTTAGTGCAGGAGTAATTCTTTGAGGTATAGTTAAAAATAAAAGGAAAGTAATTAATAATAAAACACTGCACCCTCAAGAGTCATGAATCTATTTGCACTTTAAAATCTTCTTTCTTATATAAAGATTATAATCTTCATGTTTCTTTGGAAAGTGACACAATTTACATAAAATCAAAAGATTAAGTCTTATTAACTGACTTTGCTATCCTTGCAAATGGGAGGTATCAGTTTTAATTGGAGGAAAGACTAATTGATGGATTAACTTCTGTTTGTCTAGTCCTTTGAAGATTGTTATCCAAATGAAATAACATTTTTATTCATCACTATCAAGAGCAAAGCCTCTCATAGATATAAATTCTCTGTAGTCAATCTTTTACTTATAAATGGAATCAGATTAATTCTATTTACACAAATTAAAATAAAATGTAAGATTCGAATACCTCCCCCAAAGGAGAGTAATTGAATCCAGTAATTGTATAAATAGTACTATTGTCTTATTCCATTTACTGTTGCTTAGAGCAGAACATCTGAAACTAAATAATTTATAAAGAAAAGGAATTTATTTCTTACAGTTATGGAGGCTGAGAAGTCCAGGGTTGAGAGGCTGCATTCGGTGAGGTCCTTCTGGCTGGTGGGGGCTCTGTGGAGTTGGGAGACAGCTCAGGGCATGACAAGATAAGGGGGCAAAACATATCAGCTCAGGTCTTTCTTCTTTTCATGAAGCCACCAGTCTCACACCTATGATAACACATTAATCCATGAATTCATGAGTGGATTAATTCATTCATGAGGGCAGAGCCCTCCTGATCCAATCACCTCTTAAAGGCCCCATATTTCAACATTGCCACATTGGGGATTAAGTTTCAACATAAGTTTCAGAGGGAACAAACATTCCAATCATAGCAGTTATGTTCCTGAGTGAATTGTCTTATCTGCAGATATTATAAGCATTACAGAATACATCAAAATGTATCAGATTTGCTTCCTCCTTATTTTACACTTACATTATACTGTGTCATTTGCTAACTCATAAATGCAGATTAATGCTTGGTCCGAACACAGCTTCTGGAAGCTTTCAAAGCTTATATTAGTTAATAAAACACTCCTTTTAAATTAATTCTTTATACTACTTTAATTGCTTAGAATTGATTTGGAGATATTGGAGGAAAATATATACATATTTGCTGGAACTTCCAAAAATAATATCTAAGTATTACCCCTATATAGCATTTTTCTTGGTTTTCCATGACAATGAATAAAATACCAAATTGAGTCATAGATTATAATGTGCTCTTGGAATAGTGCTGACAAATTTGTTTAAAAAAAAAAAAGGCCAACACTATTTAAAGTAGCCATGTGATACCTCTTATTTTACTTAAGATGTTTATTGGACTATGTAAACTAAATGACAAATTATTTTATCTAAGACCAAACTGAATTCTTGGCTCCTTTCAGTGGAATTTTATGTGATATCTGAATGTATTTTCTGTTACCCACACCAATCAGAAATGTTTATTGAATGTCTTTCATAATCTCAATGTACTACTAGATGTTAGGCAGGATATAAGAGAATTTTAAGCACACTACCCTGTTCCAGAAAACATTCAAAATACTTTACAAAGATAAATTTTGTTAGTACAAATTAAAAATAAATTGAAAAGAAGACAAGTTAACAAGGGTAGGAACACAAGATCTTACACAATCAAATGCAAGAATGTAAACTTCCTTTCCAACCTAATTCCATGCAGCCAGTCCCTTATTCACTCACTCCTGTCACACCAGCCTTGAATCTGATTTGCGAATGTGCAAGCTCTTGGGAATTTGCTCTTTCCTCTATTATGTTCCTCCACTTAAAATGGTGGAGGAACCTCGCCTCAGTTACAACAGCATTCTACATTTATTCTATGTATTGCCTTCTTTACTGCCCTCAAAGCATTTACTACATTGGAAAATTATTCTTTATTTGATAGCTTATGTATCCCTTGTCTGGGGAACCTATTAGAAGCTCATCTCCATAATGACAAGGACTCCCTCTTTTATATCTGCATCCTCAGTTCCCAGTTCAGTATCTAGGATATAGTAGGTGCTTAATAAATATTCATTGAATTAATACATTAAATATAGAAATGCACTATTTTTTCTGAGTTTGCAAGAAATTAAAATTAAAACATTTTTGTGGGCTTCTAAAGGTATTGTGGGATCTTAGACACTATGTCTACTGTGCTTATAGAATAAGTTTACTCTTTTTTCCAAAGATAATTTAAACGTCACTTCACCCTCCAAAACACTTCTCTGACCCCAATAATTGTAGAAATAAACACACACGCACAGCATGCATTACTTCTTTCTCTTCTCCATTTTCATAGCACTTTCTATGAGCTCCAGTAAACTTCATAATAGACTAGAAGCAAAGTCAGTATCTAATTCATCTTTCTACTCCTCAAACCTTCCACCATAGAGCTTTACATTTTCTAATTAACAATAAGTGTATTTTGATTTGATATTGGATTCCTATACTAATAATATCCGTTCTAATAGTTAAGGACGTTTGCATGAAACAAGAATTACTTTAGATGGCCCTAGAAACTTTGACGTTTCATGTCTTAAGTGATAAAATGTTGAATACGTTTGGTAGAAACACTTCTTAGGTCACACCTGCTAGCATAATAAGATGGGGCCAGATGACAAAGAATCATGACTTTCAAGCAGGGAGTTTGGGTTTTTGTTTTTTTTGTTTTTTGTTTGTTTTTTGACAGAGTCTCTCACTCTATTACTTGGGCTGGAGTGTAGTGGTACAATTTCAGCTCACTGCATCCTCCATCTCCTGGGCTCAAGTGATCCTCCCGCCTCAACCTCCATGTAGTTGAACTACAGACACGCACAACCGTGCCTGGCCAATTTTCCTTTTTTTTTTTTTTTTTTTTTAGATGAGGTTTTTCCATGTTGCTCAAGCTGTCTCGAACTCCCTAGGCTCAAGCTATGCACCCACCTTGACCTCCCAAAGTGCTAGAATTATAGGCATGAGCTACCATACCCAGCTGAGAATTGGGATCTTGATGCGGTAATCTATGAGGAGAGCCTGTAGGTTCTTAATCAGGAAAGCAACATGGTGAAAATGATATTTTAGGAAGATTTATCTCTGTTGGCCATTGAAGAGATTAAAGCAGGAAAAGTCTGGAGGCAAGGAAACGAGAAAAATTGTAGAAATGAACTGGTGTGACTAGCCTATGTGCCAAGATACCGTTCTATTCTATTTTTAATTTACTTTTGACTTCATTTAATGGTAAATACAAGGCATTGTATTGAGGATACTCATTTTCTAAGCGACTTCTAACTTTTTAAAAAATTCATTATCTTGGCCAGGTGTGGTGGCTCACACCCATAACCCCAGCACTTTGGGAGGCCGAGGCAAGAGGTTTGCTTAAGCCCAAAAGTTTGAGACAATCCTGGCCAACAAAGTGAGACTTCATCTCTAGAAAAAAAGAAACTAAAACTAAAAAATAATTAGCCAAGCATGGTGGCATGTGCCTGTAGTTCTTGCTACACAGTGGGGTCTAAGGCTGGAGGGTTACCTGAGCCCAGTAGTTCGAGGCTGCAGTGAGCTATGATCATGCCACCGCACTCCAGCCTGGTTTATAAAGTGAGAACTTCCTGGGAAAAATAAATCATGATCTTAAATGTGTGTTGATACATGTTTCATCAGAAACATTGCATATTTCCTCCACACATGAAGCAATAATGTATTCTTAAATTCCCCATCCAATTGGTCAATAAACAAGCAATTTTTGAACAATCTTGGTAACTTTTTTTGATTGAGGCCACATCAGATTCAAATGCTAAAGCATAATAAAAGTAACTGTTCTATATGTGGTACTTTCTAATAAAAACAGTTTAAGTTATATTATTTTATTTACTTATTATATCAACAAATTATTGGTAATACATAAAACCCACTTTATAGAAGACAAAACTGGTAAATTATGGAGCTAAGAAATGAGGCTAGTGCGTCTGACACAGAGCCCATTTGTCTTCTCTCAATCTTCTCAGAAAGGTAAACCTATATATAAGACCATCATATTAGAAAGTAAGAGAGTAGATGCCACAAGTTCTAAATGCCTGCCCAAAAATAAGATTTCGTGAAAATATTGAACATGGAGACATGAAAACTTTTACTGGACCTTGAAATCAGAGTTTGTTCAGAGAACATTTGGAATAGAATAAACAGCATGAATGAAGAGTGGAGGTAAGAATCATCCAGTGAATTGAACTGGAAAAGTAAGATATGATAAGAAAGAAAAATGATACATGAAGAATGCTTCAAAGATATCTAACAAAAAAACTGAGTATAAGGGAGAATCCCCAGTCAGGAAAAGGAATATGGAAGGAAGAGCATGAAGAAAGGAGTGACAAGAGAAAGAACAATGTTCTTAGTTTTTCATGTGCTGTATCGACCTGCAGTTGTGTTTCATATGAAGTTGCTCGGTAGACAACTGGGGATGGCAAAATTCAACTGAATTATAAACAGAGAGACCAGAAGCTCCTAAAGTGACCCATTACTAAAGAGAGTGCAGACTGGGCCATGTTGGCATCTGTCAAGGAAGTCTGAAAAAATACTGTTACATCTTCAGAAAGCAACCCTTAGAGAAAAAAAAATCGTGTATTATATGGGGTGTAGATTGTCATGTATATAAGGTCAAAAAATGTAGGGCAGGTTAAAATAGGCATCAAGTACACTTGTTGAAAGATATGACTTCCCTGAACTTAAAATAAAAGTTGGAAAATTTTTAAAAAGCTATGATTTTCCTGGATTATTCCCCATTTACTTTGCATACAAAAAGCAGAAAGGTGAGATTTAAAATTTTGCTCATTGTAATATGTATCAGTATACAACAATCACTTGCATCACCAGAATTTCTATGTGTGAATGGAGGAAGGGGTCACTGGACAAGCCTACAGTGTGCAAGAAGTAGAAATTGGCCTTTGCTATGTACTACTAAATTTAATTATCTCAAAAGCTTATGATCTGGCTGCTATTATTATTTTCAAGTTGGAGAGGCAGGTGTGGAGCTCACATTACTTATTCACTGGATTGGAGAGCCACTATTCAATCCCAGATTTTCCTGACTCTGAAACAGGCACTTTGGTCTACTATATTGTAAACTTGAGTAAAATTAATGGGTTGAGTGAAGTGTGGATGCTAGAATATAAATTAGTAATTGAATGTGTTCAAAATTATAGGTCACATTTCAACACCATGCAGCAAAGATGGGTTCCTCACCAACTCTGATCACTATTGCTCAGTATCAAGATATTAAAGATATTTAGCACATTTTTAAATAAATAAACTCAGTTTAATTCCACTTCTCCTTTTCCTCCCAAACCTTTTGAAGTGTGTATCTACAATGTGCAAGTCTCTAGGCCTTCTCTTGACTTCATCTCATAAGTAAGTGGAAGTCAGCTGTAAGTTGCAAAAAAATAAAAATAAATAAGAAAATTTATTTTTCTCTTAATTCCGTCAGCCTCTGATGAAATCTTATTTAAGTATTTTGTTGCAAACTCATTCCTTTCCTATCTTTAAGATGGTGAGCTTTTTAGTCATCATTTTAAAATGCCAACTCATTCTTTAACAAGAACAGTTATAGAGAGGCCAAAAGCAATAACTTTTATCATTTTATTCTGAGGGAGTGAATGTATTTTATACCATCTTTGGACACAATGTAAATTTCAGAGAGAATCAGGAACTAGAGTGTTTGTTTAAATGAATTAATTTCATACTGAAGTGACTATGATACTTTGAGCCATAAATTAAGCTGATTTGAAAGAACTCAGAAGAAGAACATTCCAAAACTGGTTACAGCACCAAAGAAGAGACTGAGATCTTTTACTTTTAAAGGAAACTTTTTAACAAGAACTAATAAAATTCATTTTCATTTTTGGTATGGTGCACTTTGGAACCTGGGAATTAGAAAAACTATACGACCATTATCAGAATGCTGTATGGATGCTGCTTTCTAAGAGCACATTAAAACTTTTTTCCTTCAAAGTTTATGTAAGAAAAACCGAGTATGATATTTTCTCCTGAAATAAAGCAATAGAAAGAATACTTTTATATTAGAAAAAAGAATAATAATATACATTTGTAGATTTGAACTATAGCTTATAATTTGGGATTGTATAATTAAGGTCCATTAGTAAAGGTTTTCTTATTACCCCTAACTTGTCTGTACAGATAAGATGAAGCTACGTCCTCATGCCCCTCCCCCTATATGCTTTACATGCATTGTCATGTTTCTTTAATATAGCTTCTAGGAAATAGATATTACTGTTAATTCCAGGTGATAAAGAAACTGAGGCATAGAGGGTTGTCACTTGCCCACTTAACTTGTAAGGGCCCCAACAGGAATTCAAACCTAAGAAAACATACCTCCTTGATGGGTTGGCAAAATTACTGTTTACAATATTCTTTTTCTTTTTTCATCAACTTTATTGAAGTAGACCTTACATATGACAAACTATATTTATTTTAAGGGTCCAGATCAATGAGTTTTGGCAAATGGATTTAGCCATGTAATCATCATTACAAGAAAGATACAGAACATTTCCACCACTCCCAAAAGTTCTCTCCCACCCATTTAGTGTCAGTACCTCCTGTCTTCTTTCCTTCTGGCAACCACTGATTTGCATCACTAGCTGCATTTTTCACTTTATTGTATGCATGTTTTGCTTAAAACAAGGCTGTTTTACATAAAATGCCAAATGCGTTTTTATTCATATTTAACAGTAAGGTTTGAAATCATAGGGTCCTTTCATTAATATTGGTAAATATTGCCAAATAAAACTCCTAAACAAATAGATAGCAATTAGTTTAGGGTTTAAAGGCTTGATGGCAACAGGAGGGGAAGAGTATATAAGTTTATTTTACAAAATGTGACTGAATGAAAAACAAATCAATAAGTAGTAAATAATTTTTAAATAAAACAAATAGAAATAAATTTAATATGATCTTATATACCCCAAAGTGATAGTACCCAACTTAGAGAGGCGATCACTATGTCCAAATAATTTAGACCTCAGCCATGGAATCACCAGTCTTCTTTCTGCCAGACATTGTGCTTCCTAACTCCTTTACTCTCCTCCTGTCGCTCAACTTCCCTGGTTCCTTCATACGTAACCTGAGGCTCTCCAGCTACCTTCCTTCTTGGACCTATGCATGCTTGCTCTGACCTGTGACTCAGGCAACAATTGAGAGAAGCAAATTGCTACAGGGCTTGACTAGCCCGAATAATGCCTTCTTAGTCCTTTCCTATCTGATTGCTGTGGTATCAAAAGAAGCAAATAATTAGTTACAAACAGATGAACCACTTCAAAAGATAAATAGAAAAATTACAAACAGTGTTCAGATACGCAAAGGGCATGGCAGTTTTTTTTTCTATAACTCATCTGATTTTCCTTTGAAATTCGTACTTTTTTCAATAGTAGAAGGGAAAACAAAACACTCTTCAAATAACCTGGACTAAAGTCTTTTTTTTCTTCCTTGTTAACTTGTCTTTCCTGGTTGATTCTGTCTTTCTCAATTAGGTCTTTCGGATACTTTCTCCTTCTTCATGCTTTTTGGAGAGGTGGTATCTCGATATGGACGGGCTTTCTTAGCCATGTGGAGGTAGCAGAGAAGGATGCTCAAAGCCATGAAGTTTTTTTAAAAAAGTGTCTATCTGCACTATATGTTCTTTTCTATTTTGATTATACTTGTCTTTTTTTTCACAGTCAGATGGAGCACATAGGTTGAGCTCGCTACTGCTTCTTCTGCATATCATCTCACTTCTTCTCTGGAGGATTAAGCTTTAAAACAGAGTCTGCTCCACACTGGGGAAGAAACGCTATCATAAAGTCAGATCACTGGCACCAGATCTCTCAGTGAAGCTATAGAAAATTAGAAAATCCTCTTACATTGTAGCAACAGTAAAATATGAAGACTGTTGTTTTGCTATGAACACAAAAACATAATTTTGCAATTCAAAATTAGTACCGATGTTCTTTGTTCTCTCTCTCTCTCTCTCTCTCTCGTCGTTTAGTCTCTGATGTAGCAATGCCAATCTTCCTTGAGCTAAAGTGAGGGACTGTACCCCAAAAAACTAAAAAAGAAAACCGTATTAATAGACATATTTAAATGCATTGTTATGATTTCAGTTATAAATTGAGAAAAGAAAAAGAATTAGAAAAATACACATTTTTGTTTAATATCATTTCACAGTACCCTTTTTTACAGTGTCAAAACTTCCCAGCCAGGCATTCAAAATTCTTCATAACATTCTCCATTTTTTTCTTAAACTGTTTTCCTGTAAAACACATTTTCTAAACACAACAACCCTTGTTTCTCTAAATAAGTCTACTCTTTTGTTTCCATGTTTTGCTCATGCTATCCCCACTATCTAGAATGTCTTCCCTTGATAGACATCTTTGGAAGCCTATTCATTTAGGACTAATTCAAATCCCATCTCTGCCATGAAGCTAAGCAGTATTAAGTCTCTATCTTATTCTACTTCATATTTCTATTATATGTTTTATGCCCGGTATAACAATTTATCTTTTTCTATATGTATTAGAAATGTCTTCATCCTTTTGTCTTTCACACTGAAGTAAGTAGCTGAGGGTAGGAACTGTAGCTGGTGACAGTTTGCCCTGGTCTCACTGATAATATTCAGCACAATACCTTACGTAGTGCATGGCATACGGTATATAATCAAATCTGTGATGCTGGTTGAATAACAATATTTAAAAAATGTTATTTCTGGCCAGGTGCACTGGCTCACTCCTATAATCCCAGCACTTTGAGAGGCTGAGGCAGACAGATCACCTGAGGCAAGGAGTTTGAGACCAGTCTGACCAACATGGTGAAACCTTGTCTCTACTAAAAATACAAAAACTTAGCTAGGCATGGTGGTGGATACCTGTAACCCAGCTACTCGGGAGGCTGAGGCAGGAGAATTACTTAAGCCCAGGAAGTGCAGGCTGTAATGAGTTGAGATCACACCATTGTACTTTAGCCTGGGAAACAAGAGGGAAACTCTGACTCAAAAAAAAAAATGTTATTTCTGAAAAAATTCAGAAGAATTGTGCTTAGCCTTTTGAGATCAAATGATACTTTATATATAAATCCCATACATAGTCTATACAATACAAAAAACTTTCCAAAAGACAGATTTTTTAAAAATGTACTTTTCTAGTAACTAATAGAAATTATGAAGAAGCTTTGTTTTTAAATTGCTACATTTTTAAAAAACAAACACATTTTTATACTACTTGGAAAATTGCATGAAATTAGGTTTTTAGATCTTGGTATCTAAATATTGAATCAATATAGATTATTTATATTGTAATTTCAGAAGAGCAGCTACAATGATCAAAGATAGTAATTCAAATTAAAAGCAAAAAAGTATAGCATAGACTAATATATATCTTAAAAGCACAGTTCAAGCTGAGCATGGTGACATGTGCCTATAGTCCTAGCTACTTGAGAGGCTGAGGTGGAAGGATCACTTGAGCCCAGGAGTTTGAGACCAACCTGGGCAATATAATGAGACCCAGCATATCTTTTAAAAAATACTTTTAAAAAAGTGCAACTCAAGGTATCTTAGCAGACTTGAAGAGTAGGAAGGCAAGAGGAGACAATAATTTTATGAGAATATAATTAGGAATAATTTAAATAGCCAAACATTGTATGATGTATTATTTGAGTAGAAAGTAATGGCAACAAATTTTAGTGTGATGGATAGAATGAAGGTCAAAAAATATAATGTATCTGAATAGAGCATATCATTATTTGAAAGACATTGACATTAATATTGGCATAGTGATAGCCAAGATGACTGAATGAGCCCAATGTCTCCCAACCACAGATCCATGGATAAAAGATACAGGAAGTAAGACCGGAATCGTAAAAAATGTAAAGGGATAACTAAAAATATCTCAGGAGTCATAAAAGTGTTCAGAACAAATCACAAATAAATAGAAAAAATAATTCTGTTGTAAAAGATAGACTTTTTAAAGTTGTGGTACAAACTTACCATATTACCCATAAATATTGCCAGTATCCATTACTTTACATGTCTCTCTAAAGCAGCATTGGAAAAGCTGTTCTGAGTCAGTACATTTAGCAAGAAGTGTTCTCTCTGACAGCAGTGCCAAGGGATATCTTGATGGATATAATCAATCACGAAGTCCTCTATTCCCACTGTCATGCTTCATCCAATCACTAAATATTATCTGTGCTTTTACTATGTGCAAGACATTGTTCTAATTTTATCCACCATAAGAATGAATCATAGCATCTGCTCTTAGGAACCATCTACTCCGGATGACATATAGATACCTCTATTATAGGAGCAGAAGAAGTATGTGCCACAAAAATTTCTTTCAGGAGTTCGTAGAGGAAAGATTATAAAATACTGTAACCCAGTGCCTTATATACAATTATTATTTGTCAAATTGGTTAATGAATTTATGAATCCAATGATTTTCCTGATCTCTATATGAATCTATTAGAGATTTTCATCCTGTATTGTGTTTATGGCACAAGATTTAGAGTTACCTCTCTGTATAATATGTATGTATATATGTGAATAAAATGACCTCATTCAAGCTTCCGTGAATAACATCTTTTTATGAATCTTGGTCTATTATTAAAAATCTACACATGATTTTATGCACTTTGATGGTATACATCTTTTGCTTTAATTACTCAGAATTTTAGGTGCCATAATTTCCTAAATTCTCTTCAAAAATCCGTCTGTCTCCTGGTTGCTCTCCCATCCTTCTGGCTTCAGTTTCTCAGTCTCCTTTGTGGTCTCTATTTCTTCTCGATCTTCTTTGTAATTTGGTCTTGCCGGGTTTCTGTCCTCAGCCTCTATTGTGTTCATTATGCATTTTTCTTTAAGTAACAACATCCAGTCTCATGGTTCCAATGACCTGCTAGTCTCACACTATTACCACATCTAATCCCCTAGCTTAGATATATCTTTTAAGCAAAGACTGAAACACTCAACTCTGTACTGAAAAGCGACATCTGGATGACGTGACACACAGAGATCTAAAGCTGAACAAGTCCTATAAATTCTGTCCCCTACATATTTCCAGATTCCATAACCTACACATCCTGCTCATGGCTACACCTTTAGTTGAGTCCCTTATTAGTTCTCAGAATTCAACATCACTTCTTTGACTTTTCTATCTCATGCTTGCTCCCCAGGGAACACATCAGGATATATTCTCCACACCACTGACAGACTAATCTTTAGAAAGCTAATCTTATTTTGTTACTTCCCAATTAAAAATAGTTTAGTGATATTACATAAATTTAAAAATAAATATCATGATATATGCCAACAATGATGACCTGGCCAACAATCACCTTTCTGCTTTCACCATTGATCATTATTTTTATTATTCTCTGTAAACCAACTAATAGTGAACTTGCAGGCGATGTCCTCGCCTCATTCTGTGCCATTGGAAGTGTATCTTTCTCTGCCCTTTCTCTCTTCTTTATCTGGTTAACACCAACTCACTCTTTAACCATTTCCACTAATACATTTCTCCTAAAACATCTTCAAAAAGCAGTCCTTAATCATTAAATTTTTAAATATATTGCACCAAATGTATTAGGCAGGTTGTAATCTTTGATGTAGGTATGAGTGCTTCTTTAAGATCATTTTAAGAGTTAAAAGTCTTTTTCTTGCTATTAGGAAATCTGAATGAAAAGATAATACAGATTAAAATTGCCATAGCTGTGTATATTGGTAGGTAAGAGTCACTGATTTAAAGACATGCGTTTGAATCCTTTCTCAGTCAAGTACCAGTTTGGTAACCTTATGCAAACATTTTTTTTCTACTCTCTAAAGTGGATATAGTTAACTGTTTCACAGGGTTTTTATGATAGTAAATAAAATGTCATATATGAAGCATTTACATGAACATAATTATCCCAGAAAAGCCCTCCAAATCATCTATTATGTGCATTAAACATAATCTTTTATATTTAAAAGCATATATCTGATATATTTATGAACAAAATAATATGGTGTCTGGGACTTGCTTCAAAATAATCCAGCGAAGAGAATAATTAACGATGCGGTAGTATAGAGGAAACACGATTGTTTCTGAATTGCTAACTGCTGAAGCTTGTTGATGGCATGAGGAGGATTCATTACACTAACCTCTCTGCAGAGTATGTGTTTGAAATTTTTTAGACTATAAGTGCTCTTTTAAAAGTATAAAGATTCACAGTTTCTTTTATTAAGGCCAGATGAAGTGTTGGTTTGCATGTAGAGATCTCATCATATAAAAAGTATGTATCTTTGACTAGAATCACCCTCTGTAAAATGAGAAGCTATGCTTTGAGAGTTATGAGAGAACTGAGATGATTTAGGCAACAGAAAATTCAGAACTCTAATCTCATGCTTAGTTCAAGGACATGCACCATAATGTGCTCTGGCTGGCAGATAGACCCAGAATACTTAAATTCTCTCTCTCTGTCTCTTTTTCTCTCTGTCTCTCTCTCTCCATGCCCCCGCAACTTCCTCCCCTCTCTTCTCTTCCACCCCCAGCATAAACTTTTAAATTCGTGTAATATAAATGAATGTATAATATCACATCAACATATCTGGTTTTATTTTTTTTCTTCCAACTTTTATTTTAGTTACAGGGGGTACACGTGCAGATTGGTTACATTGATTCATTCTATCCATGAGCATAAAATGTTTTTCCATTTGCTTGTGTCATCTCTGATTGTTTTCAGCAGTGTTTTGTAATTCTTGTTGTAGAGATCTTTCACTTCCATAGTTAGCTGTATTCCTAGGTATTTTAGTCTTTTTATGATTACTGATGTGTCTCTCAGTCCGAACATTATTGGTGCACAGAAAGGCTACTAATTTTTGTATATTGACTTTGTATCCTGAAACTTTACTGAAATTGTTTATTAGTTCTAGGAGCCTTTAGACAGAAATTATGGGGTTTTCTACTTATAGAATCATTTATAGAATCATATTGTCTGTGAAGAAAGATAGTTTGATTTTCTTTCTTCCTATTTAGATGCCTATTATTTCTTTCTCTTGCCTGAATGCTCTGGCTAGGACTTCCAGAATGTGGTTGAATAGGAGTGGTGAGAGTGGGCATCCTTGTCTTCTTCTAATTCTTGAAAACAAGGCTTCCAGCTTTTGCTTATTCAGTATGTCAGCATACTTGGTTTTAGGTAGCAGAATTGTATTCTCTTTGGATTTGCAAGTGCCCTAAATTTATACATTGTGGCCTCTTAAGTAATTAATATAGAATTCATGTACATTTTATAATAATTAAAGAGTACCTTTTTAACAATAAATATGTGAGTACTGTTATATAAAAGAAGAAGAATTTAATTGGGTGTCCATTAAATTCAGGATACCCATTTAAAGCTTGGTTTCAAATTTTAAGGATTTTAAGCTTGGTTTCAAATTCTCCTACCTGCATAATTATGACTATGTCACTCAAACTCTCTGAGCCTCAGGTTCTTTAACTGTCAAGTGGGTACCTTTTTTTAAATGTTGCTTTGAGGAGCAAATGCAAGAAAGTGGGAAGAAATGATATTTTGTGTACCTACAATGTGCTAAGTATTTTAACATTAATAAAAATTTAAGCCTTCACAGGTATTTTGGCTGGTGCCGTGGCTCAGGCCTGTAATCCTAGCACTGTAGTCCCAGCCCTTTGGGAGGCCAGGGCGGGTGGATCACTTGCAACCAGGAGTTCAAGACCAGGCTGGCCAACATGACAAATCCTGTCTCTGCTAAAAATAAAATAAAATAAAATAAATAACCTGGGCAAGGTGGGACATGCCTGTAATCCCACCTACTCAGAAAGCCGAGGCATGAGAATCACTTGAACCCAGGAGTTGAAAGTTGCAGTGAGCCAAGATCAAGCCACTGCACTCCAGCCTGGATAAAAAAGCAAGACTCTGTCTCAAAAAAAAAGAAAAGAAAAAATAAAGTTCTTTCATAGGTATATTTCCCTCTTTCAAAATTAACAAAATTGGGGTTCAGGAAGATTAAATAATCAGATAGCATGGGTATACACAGTGAGCAAATAGTACATACTAGGTGCCTACTAAAGACTTGCTCTTGTCATATCGTCCCAGTTCTCTATTTATAATGTATATTCAAAACTACTTTAGAGTAATTAATTTTAATAGCCAAACCTAAAGAATTTTATGACAGGTCTTTCATCAGATAATATTCTTCTGATGCTTTTTGGTTTTTGTAGATTCTCTTCTTTCAGTGGTTTCTAATATTACATTGTGACAAAACCATGAACTGACCACATAAAATGTTAAATTCTCACACCTTAAAGAACAAAAAGTTGATCTACCATTCTATTCAGCAATCCTACTACTGGGTGTCTACCCAAAGAAAAAGAAGTCATTATATTAAAAAGACACATGCACATGTATGTTTATTGTAGCACAATTCACAATTGCAATGATATAGAATCAACCTAAGTGTGCATTGATCAATAAGTGGATTTGTAAAATGTGGTATATGTACACCATGGAATATTACTCATCCGTAAAAAGGAATGGTATAATTTCTTTTGAAGCAGCTTGGATAGAGCTGAAGGCCATTGTTCTAAGTGAAGTAACTCAGGAATAAAAAAACCAAATACCGTATGTTCTCACCTATAAGTGAGAGCTAAGCCATGAGTACACAAAGGCATACAGTATGATCCAATGGACTTTGGAGACTCGAAAGGGGGAGGTTAAGAAGGAAATGACAAAAAACTATGTATTGGGGACAACGTACACTACTCGGGTGACTGATGCAATAAATCTCAGAATTTACCATTATACAATTTATTCATGTAACCACAGACCACTTGTACCCCAGAAGCTATTAAAATATTAAAGTATGTTTTAAAAATAAAATAAATTCTCATAGGAAAATTTAAATATAGATTTTACAATTATATATAATAAAAGTTAATATTGGAGATAAGTAGGAAAATTAATATATGTGATTGGCATGTTATTTGTAAAATAAATAAGAAATAAATGTGTTAATGAATAGACAAACAGTCTGTGATGTATCTGTGTCTTGCACACTAGGCAATACAGCTACATTGTCTACTGACCCTAATTTTACCAAACAGGGTAAAGGCACAGCCCATCCAATTAGGGCCTTAGGAATTCTGAACTAAAGGCTTAAAGGTATAGTTACAGTCTTTTGTTTAAGGATCTTTCTCACTTCTAGCATTGATAGTTGCCATCTACATCTGGTAGGAAAAAGGAAAGTTGGAGTAATGGTAGGGAGGTAGGAGCAGGGTGGGGAATAGTTTAGTCACACCAGCATGCTCTCTCACATCTTTCTCCCCAGATTCTCCAGAAAAGTAGAGGAATTTATCTAGTGGAGACCCTCCCTTGGACCCCCTCATGTTGAGTGTGAGAACACTTTCGTGAAGATGTGTAAATCAACCTCTGTTGTTTTTACCCACCCCATTTTAGACAACAATTTGTCCAACTGCCTATTTTAGTTCCCTTTTAAACTGCTACTCAGAAAATTATGTCTCTGCCTATTGTTGGACATTACAAGCTGTAAAATGTGTTCCTTGGTCTGCGGAAACGTAACTTAGCAATCCAAATTGGTGCAGTATATTCTGTTCCAGTCCTTTTATAGTATTTTGAGCATTTGCATTCACCACTGAGTGTGCAAAGCCTAGCCAGAGTGTCTATTCCTGTCAGGACTCATTTGCAGTCTCCGGGGGCTACCGGCATCAGTCCTACTTGCCAGCTATGTGCAGGGCCTTCTCCCTGGGGACTCTGGCCCATAACTATTAGCAGCCTCTGTCTTTCTTGTTGGCAGACAGGACAGTTCTCATTGTCAATTTCTTCCTTGGAGTGTGTAAAAAGAATATGTCTAAGATTGGGCCGATCTCTGCATTGCTGCAGCCCCCACTGTCCACACACTTCATGGATCAAGGTGGTCTCCTCGAGCAGGCACACCATGGTATGTATTTACCAGTTTCAATCACCTTCTGATCGTTGAGGGATCTTCTGACTGGCATCAACATATCCCACTATAACACACCCCTCAAATTCCCATCATGATCTCCTCAGGGCTATGCCTTATATGTGTATTCCTTTAATAGGCTACTTTTCTGTTGCCTCTATGCCTAGCTATATGGCCAGGATATTAGCCATCACATATGACTCAGTAAAAACTCAAATATAAAGACAAATAGCATGCAATTCTGCCTGTCAACCTAAGTTATTTTTACTTCTTCCAACTAGAACATCAGCCTTCCAAATAAAATGTGGTCCACTCACATTGGAACTGCCATCTATAAACCAAGGACCTCTTTGTTGATCAGTCAAGAGCTGTTCACAAGTACCATCTAAGTGGCAATAGGATTTGGCAGGTGTTCAGGTGGTTTCAAAGTCAGCTCTAGGGGGAAAGATGTTCATGGCACCTTTTTGAATTCCCCCACTAGCGGCATGTTCCACATCAACCATTTTCATTTTATCATGGAATTTTCTTGGGCATTGTCTTCTCCATCAGAATGTTTCTTTGATATCACAAAAGACATTATGGGTATTTCAGGTTACAAGATTATTTTATGCTTCTCAGTCATAGGAGGATTTAATTCAATTTCCCAATGTGACCATCAGTTTAGGGCTATCTTAAATGGCATACAATAGCAAGCTAGCTGTCTCTCACTGGATATTTTTCAGGTCCGAAATCTCAGTGGTCATTGCTAGGAGGCACTTACAGGCTTTTGTCATAAGGCCAATCTGTGTTCCACACAGGCCTAATGTACTGAGAATGTAACCATACCACCACTCCAGTTTCTGGTCTGTATTTCAAATTAACCATTTGTCTGGGCTCCCACAAACTTACTGGTTCCTATTTAGCATGTCCAGTCAATACAGGAAAATGGGCAGATTTACATACCTTCTGTTTTACAATAATACGGAAAATAATCTCCTGTCACACAGAATATCCATCTCTAATAATACATTCAGATAAAGGAGATGCAATTGCTCCACATTCAAACATTTCAATTCTTATCTAACTTTCTATCTTTATTTATTTATCCATTTATTTAATTTGAGATGGAGCCTCACTCCATCGCTCAGGCTAGAGTGCAATGTGGCTCGATCTCTACTCACTGCAACCTCTGCCTCTCAAGTTCAAATGATTCTCCTGTGTCAGCCTCCTGAGCAGCTGGGATTACAGGCGTGCACCACCACACTCAGCTAATTTTTGTAATTTTGGTAGAGATGGGGTTTTGCCATATTGGCCAGGCTGGTCTCAAACTCTTAACTTCAAGTCATTTGCCCACCTTTGTCTCCCAAAGTGTTGAGATTACAGGCATGAGCCACTGCACCCAGCCTTCAAAATTCTTGAGTCGTTGTTGAGGTATAGAAATTCATGCTGGGCACAATGGCTCACACTTGTATTCCCAGCACTTTGGGAGGCTGAGGTGAGTGGATCACCTGAGGTCAGGAGTTCGAGACCAGCCTGACCTACATGGAGAAACACTGTCTCTCATAAAAGTACAAAATTAGCCAGGTGTGGTGGTGGGTGCCTGTAATCCCAGCTACTCAGGAGGCTGAGGCAGGGGAATCACTTGAACTCAGGAGGCTGAGGTTGTAGTGAGCTGAGATTGTGCCATTGCACTCCAGCCTGGGCAATAAGAGTGAAACTCCATCTCAAAAAAAAAAAGAAAGAAAAAGAAAAAAGAAATTCATAACTTGTGGGTAAAATCCTGTGTCAGATGTGATTTACAAACTTTTTTTTCTCTTCTGTGGGTGGGTTGTCGTTTCACTCTCTTAACCGTGTCTCTTTTTTCTTTTTTTGCTAGAGACTTGCTTAATTGCCCAGACTGGAGTACAGTAACACAATCCTGGCTCACTGCAACCTTCGCTCTCAGTTTCAAGCGACTCTCCAGCCTCAGCTTCCTTAATAGCTGGCTTTACAGGTGTGCTACCATGCCAGGCCAATATTTTGTATTTGTAGAGAGGGAGTTTCACCATGATGGCCAGGCTGGTCTTGAACTCTTGACCTTTGGACTCCCACAGTTCTGGGATTACAGGCCTGGACCCATCTTTACTAACCATCACACTGTTATATCCTCCCAATCTAACTGTAGGCTCAGTTAGCACTTCAACAATAGGTTTTTGACCTGTAGTACATGGAGCTTTTACGCCAAGGGATCTCAGACATGTTTCTCTTCTACCCCCGGCCATTTTACTCACTCAAGTGCATATGGCCTTTGTTACCCAGCTGGGGGTTGTGCTAAGGAATCCAGGCCCTCTCCGTAGTCTTTATCTTGCTTAAATTGTGGAATCATCATTCCAGGCAATTGAAGGTTAGGTTTCTCATTGTCATTATTTTCTTGTAGCTTTTTATACTACTCCAAACTAGGGTGAATAAAGCAAATTTGTTTATAGTCCTTCAATGTTGGGGACTTTTATGTTCATCCCAGCAGTGTCTGATTATTTATTCATCTAATTTCTTAATAACTATTTAAAGATTTCTTTCTTTTCTCTCTCTCCTTTCTTTTTTTGAGACAGAATCTAGCTCTATTCCCCAGGCTAGAGTACAGTGAGTGGCACAATCTCTGCTCACTGCAACCTCCACCTCCAGGGTTCAAGCAATTCTCCTGCCTCAGCATTTTGATTAGCGGGGACTACAGGCGCCTGCCACCAGTCCCTGCTAATTTGTGTATTTTTAGTAAAGATGGGGTTTTACCATATTGGCCAGGCTGGTCTCGAACTCCTGACCTCAAGTGATACACCCATCTTGGCCTCCCAAAGTGCTGGGATTACAGGTGTGAGCCAAGGTACCGGTCTATTTAAAGATTTCTACCTTGCTGGAATGAGTCCCTTGTCTCTTACCCCTTTGTTTTGTTCATTCTCTTAAATATCATTCTAATCTTCTTTGTTATCTGTTTTTTCAGCATAATTATTTTCCTTTGAAAGTAGCTCTGAGATTGTTGGCTGTAGGTTAGACCAGCCAGAATCTAAGCATAGCTCCCAGTATAAGGATCTGCCCTAACACATGCCTTCACTTTTATTTATGTATTTATTTATTTATTTATTTATTTACTATTAGTAGGGGCTCTGTGGCCAGAGGCTATAGTTTGGGCTAGCCAGAATCTAAGTTTGGCCCAGTGTCAGCACCCACTCCAAACACTCTCCCTTACTTTTGTTTTCACTATTACAGGTAGTCATAACCAAGGAATGGCATAGTATTTTGGGGTTTTTTTCTACCTTGAATTTCCTTACATATGCAGTGAGTCAACTGTCTGGGAGTTGGAGCTATTATTTCCAGATTCCATTAATAAGTTTTATCTCCAGTAACGGACTGCAGTACATCAGTAGTTTCATACCATAGCTGACCCTGTAGTCATCCAAGAATCAAAAGTTTATTATCATTTGCCCTTTCATTCTTTCTCTTCCCAAACCACATATTTCAGTGACTCAGGATTATTCTCTGGAATCTCACTTCCTCTGACACCAAATTTCTATAGTGAGCCAAACTTCAAGGTTTGAGGACACAGTTCCCTAGACTGCCAATTCTATGTAAGACTTCTGACACAAACTGCAAGTTCAGGAGTTTCCCAAAACCACCACCAGTTTTGACAATTTGCTGGAAGGACACATAGGACTCACTGAGAGCTATTATGCATACAATTATGGTTTGAAATGAGAAAGGGATGTATTAAAATCAAACAAGGGAAGAGACACACATAGAGCTTCCTAGAGAGTTCTAAAGGTAAGACTTCCCTTGCCCTCGTTAAACATTACCCTCCTGGTAAAAATGTGTGACAATATGCTTAGAGAACTGACAACCCAGAAAGGCCACCTACGCTTCAGCACCCAGACTTTTTATTGGAGTTTCATGACTTGGGCATGATTGGTTGATTAAGTTACTGCCCACAAGGTTGCTCTCAGTCTCTATTCCCCCACTTCTCAGAGTTCAGGTTGCTATCACATGGCCCAAGAGGCCCACTATGGGTCACCTCATTAGCCTAAGCTAACAGGTGTGATCAGAAGTATCCACCAGGAGTGACCTCGTTAGCATAAACTAGCAGATGTGATTTACAAGGCTACCATGAATAACAAAGACACTCCTATCACTGGGGATATTGCTAAGAGTTTAGAGATCCATTTTTAAGGGCCAGGGCCAGGGCAAATACTTTACTAAAAATATATATAATTAAAAAATAGATAATCCATTGAATTTCACCTTTGAAATTGTGTTTTTATGAAATATTTGTAATTTATAGACAGCAATTAAGTCAAACAATTATAATAATGATGACAAAGAACAGTATCTCAGGTACACTCAAAAGCTTATGAGGGTTATTTGCCAGTTTTCCTGGCTATTTCTATATTCTTTGATCTCTAGTGAATGTTGCTACTTACAACTACATATTTTGTAAACTTCCCCTGCTGTATTTCAATCAACACTGTAAAAAATGAGGAGAGTCTTTTTGCTTCAAATTTGGTTTTTAGTTAGTTGTGTGATGTGTATATGATTTCTGTTACCTTTTCTGTATAGATAGCAGGAAAATTGAAAATATGATGATGGTGAAATTGTGGTATGACATTTTTACTAACTACTACTTTGTAAAAATTTTATCTATGACCTTGATGGGTTGTTCCTGACAGTTGAAAATTTACTTTAAGGAAATGTTTTTGGAAATGGATTATAAATATACAAGTATGCAATCTTACGTATTTACAACTGTCTAAAATGTTATGATACTTTCCTTCCTCCCTGCAATCTGGCATTCATCCATTCAAGACATTTTAATTGAACTCTTACAATATTGTTAATACTATGATAAGCCCTGAAGGTAAACTGTGACTAAGAATATTGCCAGATAAAATACAGAATTCCCAGTTAAATTTGAATTGTATAAAAACAACATTCCTATACTAAAAATTATTCTGTTTATCTGAAATTCAAATTTAGCTGAGTGTCCTGTAATTTTTTATTTTAACTGTTTACTTGTTTGTCTGTGATAAATATGTCAGCCCTAGTAAAAATAAACATAGTCCCTGATTTACCCTCATTTACTCTTCAGTTGGCAAGGAAGGCACTAATCAGATAATCCTGCAGATAAATGAAAAATTACAACTGAGATAAGTATGAAGAAGAATAAATTCAAAACTGAAGAAGGAGAAAATAATTGGAAGAGAAACCTGGTCAGAAAGGGGACTTCAAAGAAGGCTTCTCTATGGAAGTGTCAATGGACCCACAATACAGTGGGGAAGGAAAAAGATGCTCTGGCATTCTTTCTTTTAAATGACAGTTTTATATTTAACTTTAATTATACAAGTAGTAGAAAGCCTGGCTGCTCACAGAGATGCAGAAAACACTCAAAGCCTTGTTTCAAGACCCACCCAATGTCGTTCCCATTTGGTAACTGACTCATAATGAAGCCAGAGCCTTCAAGTTTCAGACGTATGCAAAGGTGGTACATTTCAATATTCAATTCCGATTAATGTGGATATTTTCTGGGATCAGAGAAGGACAGGTTATTTGACCCATCAGGCCTCTGGCCTTTGCTCCCGCCAGAAATGAGAGGAACCATGCCTGTTTTTAAATAGCAGGGAAGACTTTTTCAGCACAGGCTGGTGGGAAAGAGGCAAATCTACCCACCTGGGAGTTGTTAGACAGGAGTGTCGCAAGTGCCTACACCCTGCAGTGCCTCTGGCAGGATTAGGGCCCTCAAACTTTCCCAGTGGCCCAGCTTGTGATTCCTTCTTGCTTTCCAAGTTTCCATATGCATTCAATGTTAAAAAATGTTCTTGGACAGTTTGTATTAATTACTCAGATTTTGAATGTGCTCATTGTTTATCATCACTATAATAACAGTCCTACCTCAGGTTTATACGTTTATTCTTATATAGTTGTGTTCCTTTAATTATCTTATTTATCTTTATGATGTCTGCAAAATAAAAACGGAATGAGTATTATTATACCGATTTTTATGGATGTAGGAACCTGAGCACAGTCTCTCATCATGAGTTGCTGAAGTCATTTTTCTGACACAATCCACAACCGGACTGACTACTTATCTAGACTCTTAGCTTTGTCTGGAGCTGTCTCAAGCTAGTTAGAAGTGCAAAGTCCAAATTTATTGACTGAAAGAAAAAAACCTTGAAAAGATAGTACTAAATGTAAATAAATAAGTCAAAAAATATGCAGCCAATTAGATTAAACTCATCAAAAAATAACCGGACACATAAAACTATTTTTAAATGCCACCTATTAAATTGTAAAGCTATATGATTGCCGTTATCATGGTAAACAGAATTACTATTGACTGCAACACTTTAGATCCCAAAGGTGGCATATGCTCTCAATTTTACCAATAAATTACATGTATTAAAAATCTGCCAAGTGTGGGAATATGTAGGTTTTTCCTCCAAAAATTATTAAGCGTTTTTGAATTATAATAGAACAGTGTATAATTAACCCATGCCTGGGGAGACAGAAACTGAAACCAAAAGATGTATCTTTAATAGCTCAGCCTCTTCTTATAGCACTTTATTTTTTGAATAACATTATTTTTTGGGCAGGTGCAATGGCTCACGCCTGTAATCCCAGCACTTTGGGAGGCCAAGGCAAGCAGATAAATTGAGGTCAAGAGTTTGAGACCAGCCTGGCCAACATGGCAAAATCCCATCTCTACTAAAAATACAAAAATTAGCCAGGTGTGGTGGCAGCCACCTGTAATCCCAGCTACTCGGGAGGCTGGGGGAGGAGAATTGCTTAAACCTGGAAGGTGGAGGTTGCTGTGGGCCAAGACTACGCCACTCTACACCCACCTGGGCAACAGAGCAAGACTCCACCTCAAAAAACAAACAAACATTCTTTTTCATAATTTTATATATATACATACATATTATTTTATGGTGGTTTAATTTATGAGCATTTGACTCAGAACTGATGACATATCAAATACATAAGAGACCTCTGGGTTTCATAGTTACATAATGCTGTATTTAAAAAAAAAAAGGCTTTGTTTTTCTAGGAAAATTTAGAAACAGTAATACATGTGGTCTTTCAAAAGAGCAAGATTTAGTTTACTCTGTCTTTCAAAAGCTAGAGAATTTTCTGCTTATTACTGGAAACTCTGCTATTGAAAGCTCTTCTTTGTATGTAGGTTTCTATCTTGTTTCTGAAGAAAATAAATAGATAATTGCAAAAAAGAATGATTATTTGCCGGGCACTGAAACTCAAAAATGATTTTACACTTTTTAAAACTACCTGTGTTCTTCAGTACTGCCCCAGACACTGGAGCAGAAGGAGCTCCAGGGCCTCCACTGCAGTCAAAGCGACCCCACTTTTATCTATACCTAGAAAGGTTTCAAATAAAAAGCGTTCCCCTAAAAGAAGCACCATTAAAATTTTCAGGGCAGAAGTATATCTCCCAGGTATTATCAGATCAGTTGTGTGGCTTTTTCAATCTGCTCATGTGATAGGCCTAACAGACTTTGAAATTACTTCAAACTTGGGGATCCTTTTGAAAATGAACACATCTGTGATTTATGAGAATGTGGTTGTACCTCAGATGGACTGCGATTTATTTTAAAGCATTGTGTAAAGCTACAACCCACCATCTCTGCAGAGTTTACAGAATTACCTGTGGCAGGATGTGGAAGAAACAGAGCACCTCAGCCCTAACTTTGTGACCAGCTAAAAGGGTTCTAGAAACTTTACATAAACAATTAGTCAATCCTTACTGTTATTCTCTAACATATTTTTGGTAATAATCCTAATACCATTTTCAGACTCTTCTAGAATTAAACCACTTCTGTGACTGGATGGTCGTGGAATCTGTGATATTTAACAGTAAATCTCTCTTGCTACCACTTAAACTCATTGCAAAGAACAGAGAAAGTGACTCAATTCTGAATAATTAGTTCTTTATAAGATATGCTGTCACTTAGAAAGAATAATATTTTAGATGTTTTTACTAATTCATAAGACATTTCTAACAGGCAGTACTGGGTAATATGCTTACTAAGTGTCAATTTTATTTGACCTGCCAGAAGTAAATTATTCCTGTAACATTTTAATAATCCATGACATGTACCTCAGGATTTTTTCTAAAGGTTGTCATTATTAGCACTTATATAAATCCAGAAAACATTTTAATATAAGTTAGGAGCCATTAGGTCCTAGAGGGAAAAATGACTCTTAGGGCATTCCTGACATACAATGAGGATATTTTGAAACAATAATTCCTCCAGACTAACAGGCAGAATCCACTGCAGCACTATGCTATGGTGTCTGGAATAATTCTTTTCATTTTATTATTGTGATCTGCAGATCACAACAGAAGAGGCCTTTCTCTCACAGAGACATCTATTCAGCTTGTTTAGTTTTTGATCTCCTTTCTTCAGTTCATATGGATTATGTAGGAACTTGCCGTGTGTCACACTTTACCTCATAAACAGTAATGTGTCTTTGGAACAACTCCAAAGGAACTATGAGAACATGTGAAACAGACTCAAGTTTATTTCAAGAAAGGTGCTGTGTAATTATGAAGTATTATGATACTTTGTATGCTATAAACATTTGAACACATTCTGAAGTTGTACATGTGCATTTCTTTGGAGTATGAGACTACTGCACTCACCTAATAACTCATAATAATGCCATAAATGTGAATATTTATCTTATTTTGTTGACTATTATTTCATTGAAGGTGTGTTTTCAGCCTGAGGGGAAAAAAATGACAAACCAAACATTTCACATTTTTCATAAAATCATGGTGCTAAAAAGAATCAACCATAGAAAGATAATATTTATGAAAACTCTGAATTGTTCTAGATAGAGAGATTTAAAAAATAAGACAAATCATGAAAGTAACACTCAACTAATTTTCTGAGGCCCAAAGAGAATTGACTTGGGTGATTTGGGGTGCTCTACATTACATTTCTGTATCTGTTGGATTTCTTTTTTTTGCCAAAAGTATCTGTTAGAGGCCATGCTTGTGATTCCTTAGTTTTAGTGAATTGGGAATAGGAAAGCAGTAAAAGTAGTGGGAGATAAGGACAGTCTTGGTTAGAAATTCTAAAATGTAATAAACGGAAACCTAACAGTTTTTGAAAATTATGCCTAAGGCCATTTTTTTCATTATGAATGAAATAAGTAACCTCAGTGAAAGTTTTGTATTCAAAATGTTTCCTTGATGTAATTGATTTCTTAAGAATTTATGCATTTATTATTGTTGTTATTTTACTCTATTCTTTGATTGGTGGTTTGTTTGTTTCCTTTGAATCAAGATTATATGCTGAATCTCAATGATGGTAAGCCATGAGATTTAGAGAGCTATACCAAGAGCAATCAGATTTATCTAATCTCTAGAATGTTTGCCTGTTTGCAGCAGTCTGCCTCAATACTGAAGTTTAGCATATTTTCAAATTGTCAAAGAATTGCAAACCTTTAGCTAAAAATAACCACTACACATTCTCATGTTGAAAGGTAAGCCTAGATGTTGAAACAGCCAGTAGTGTAGAGAGGGCGTGCCTCAAAAGTACTCAAACAGCCCATTCAAACAGTCCATTATTTCTAACTTGTCTATTCCTATCATCACTGCCAGTATCTTCCAGATGGCAGAGCTTACAATGCAAAGGGTTAATTCCCTACATTGCTTGGTCTCCTAAGTAATGAGTTACTTTTCCTTTTTAGTTGTTTCCAAACTAGCTTAATCTTTATTACTTCTTTTTCATGATATTATAATACGATAGTTTGTATTACCGTCCCCTGTCTATCCCTTTTGACCAAAGGGAAAAGTTTTGCTTGTTGATGTGCTACATTGATTTTTCTAAAAAATAGATGGAGAAAGAGAAAGAAAGAAAAAGAAAGAAAGAAAGAAAGCCGTCTTCAAAAATTTACACTCAAGAATCTTTTCTGTACTATTAATATTTCCAAGACATTTTATGACATTGAGAGTATCATAGCTGATTTTTAGTAGTTTTCTGTATTTAAGTTAAATTAGGGATAAGCTGATTCTTAGATTTCTATTTCACAAAATAGTTCTCTAAATTACAATTTATGACTCATTCATAAAATCAGTTTTGTTCACCAAGAATTTTATTTTTTCAAATAAAATAGATAAGACTAGAAAATATCAGAGTGGTACATGGAGTAAAGATGAATATTCATTTGTGGTTCTTTTGTTTTTGCTTCTTTTTTTTCTTGTGTGTGCATGCACACTTTTGTGTTTTGCATTCCAATGCACAAATGTATTTTTTACCATGTATCTAGTCATAAATATTTTTTAAACTTAAAAAAAAATTTTTAATTATGTCTGTACTCATTCATTCATAAGTACAGTTAGTTATTCATGCATTCAACATGTTGAGTACAGTGGAAAAATAAAACATAATAAAATAGTCTCTATCTTGGAGAACCTAGCATTCTCTTAGGAGAAATTGCTAGGTACACAAACAATTGGAGATGACATGCCTAAATTCTGATGTGCAGAGAACAGATAATTCTCTGAGAAGATGAAAGAAGTAATAGCAGTTTCTTAAATGTCTCTTGTTGACATTTATTCCTCATTTTCCTAGTCAGAAATCAACATATTGCATTTTAATTAAAATACTGTAAAGATATTTGTTTCATGCCTAGTTTCTTCTCCTTTTTTAAATGAAGTATATGGTTATTGATAAGTAATGGAGCTAAAATATAAAATTCTGTTTTGGGCAGGTTGTAAAAATGATAAATTCTCTTCAACAGGCTTGCACTATTTTTTAAAACAATGATAGAGTTATACTTCAAACAAGTTGTATCTACTTAAAGGAAGAAGTTTATGGAGGGAGAGAATGACCTCCATAAAGTTCCTCTTTACACAAAATGAGAAAACTAACTCATAGTAAACCAGCTCTCTTATTCTTTCTTCATATTATTAAAATAATATGCAAACATGTTACAATATAGTATACAATTTTAAGAGTAGTATACATGTGAAATGCCATATTGATACCTAAAAACCATACACATCAACAAAAAATATTTAATAAACACAGCAGATTTAAAATAATTCAGACAGACATTCTGTTTTAATTTTTTCTTTCCCAAAATGCAGTGCACTTTCATTTGATTGGGTCTACATTAAGAGTCAAATAAAGAAACGTTTTTATAAGAAGATTTTTAAAACCCTTGAGAGTCTCTTTGGCATAGCAAACATTAGAATACCAATCAAATTTAAAAAGGAAACAGTGGATTGTCGTTCTGCAAATGAGACCAAAACATGCTACTGATTTCTAAATAGAGGGCTTTCTTGAAAGCTGAACAGATACACCCCAGATGTGTAACCTATCTGTTCCTCTGAATTCTTAGCACATGCATTTAAATAAGTGATATTTTATTCTTTCTCCAGCCCTAATTAATTTCTGTCATTATTCTTCATTTGAAGTCCATTAGAAGTTTTTATATACACTAGTTTCAATACGTGATTTTAAAGTTGAGGAGCTTCTCCAGACACTGTCTTTCTCCACATGTTGCATTAACTGGAGCTCTTTGCTATGTTGCGCTGCATGATGCTTTTTGTGCAATGCATTTCCAATGGCTTAATCACTTTATAAAGTCATGAGGAACTGTTTGCTTTATTTTGAGGAATCGTGGTTCAGAGTCCAAGCCACTGGAGTTTATGCCTATATTAGGAGGTTGATTGAATAACCTTAAAAAAATTCTCTGTTTTATTTAGCTTCCTGAAACATCTTGAAATTTTATTAAATTTTCAGTACCTTATGTTTAAGCTAATAATAGTTATAAGCTCCAGGAATGAAACTCCACTTCATTATTTTTTCTTTCAAATAATCTAATTTTATTTTCTGAGAAGTCCTGAGTTTTTCATAATTAATATTATCTGTGTCTGTATGTGAGTGTGTGCTTTAGAATATAAGAATTTGTATATGATTGATGTAAACTGATTTTATAGATTGAAAATACTTCCTTGATAATTTTTTCCTTGGAGATTGTGTAGCACTTTTAAATGTAATTGATCTGTCTGAATTCTTCTATCTCCTCTGTTATAAAATATATGATTAGTTCATCCAGATCAGGACGTGATAGCTAACAACTGCATTGGGTTTTATACTTTCAAAGGCTTATGTCTTACATTAATACATTTTTTGATCTACTAATAACCACATGAAGTATACAAAGCATGAAATATTTTTGTTGCCAATTTACAGGTGAGAAAACTGAGGCCCAAAGAGTTCTTCTGAGTCCAAATTCCATATTCTGCATATAACTTGAGTTATATATAAAATAGTGAAAACTCAGGATTCTTAGAATTGCCCATGAATACTCTCAATATGTTGAGATTCCTTTTTTGAAAATTCCATAAACTCAATCTCTGCCTTTAGAGCTAACCCCTCTCTCCTCCTTTATCACTCCATTGCTGCTTAGGCTGCCTGCCTTCATGCTACTCAGCCCTAAATTCTATTTCAGTAGACTTTGGGAACTCAGAGTAGTGAAAAATTCTCCAAAACTCAGTGTCATTCTAAAACCCAGAGTGAAAAGCTAGTCAGGGAATGAATTTTCTAGAATCTAAAAATTCTAGGGAGTACACCAGGTGCTTTCCACCTGGTAATTCTTTTATTACATATAACAATATCTGACAGGTGTTTTCAGCCCCACTTTAGGATGAGCTGAGATATAGAAATGTTGAATGACTTGCCAAAATTCCCTTGATATACAGGTAGGATTCTAGGATTCACCTCAAGGTCCAAGTGACCTAAAACTTAGGATCATTTCTCTACATCATTCTTTCAGAACATGCATGCAAGAATGCTTGTTCTCACAAGTGGGGTTTCTGAAGACAGCTTAGCCTTTTGTTAAGTTGTTGTTTTGTTTACTTTTGTTCAAAAGCATAAAAACATTCAGCCTTTTTTTAAGCAAAGGATTTATGTTTGCTATGATTTTCACTTATATAACTGGAAGACCTGACATATACAATGAGCTTTAGAAATTCCTCACTCAGATCACAGGAAAGGATTTGCTCTGAGAAGCTGTGCAAATTGTGGTTATCAAAGAGGATTGGATTGAAATCAAAAGAAATTTTTATTACAACTGTCAAAAAAAGTTAGGGTTAAGCTGCATTACATGATATTGGCTTATAGATTAGCTATACTCCATAGATGACATATTTAATTCATGACAGTGTTTGCAACTCCTACAATAAGAAAAGAGCATGCAACACATAAATTTTGGATAAGGACAATAAGTGAAATGCAAAAGCAGAGTAGAAAATGCTTGTTAAAAATTTAAATAAGTATCTGTCTTTTGAAAAAAGTTTTTCAAAATTTCACACAATTAAAGCCACCTAAATTATTATTTAATTATATTTAATTTCTAATCCCCACAGTTTATAATTCATCTTTTTAAAAAGCAAATTATCTCAACAATCTAAGAACACCCTTTAACTCCTATGTTTGTTTGATATTCAGTCAGATATGTTCAATTCTAAAACAATTCAGAGCAATTTAGATATAGACTACTGTAAAGTCAAGGAGATGACCTTGTCTATAACTAGTTGTGTTCACAAAATAAATCAACATTCCCAAGTTTACAGAGACACATAAACAACTAATTCTTACCTTAAGAAAATCAAATATATAGATGTTTGATTTATAAAATAGGAAAATCATGCTTTATTTTCATGATGGAAGGATCTACTTCTATTCTTTGTAACACAGATAATACAGATTTCAGTTATCATGACAACAGAGATTTTACGATAAAAATTCCCAGGTTCTAAATTTGTTTTTGAAGAGCATATATTCTTGATTATTGACTGCATTTTCTAATTGTTTTAAATGAATCTTCTTCTGTCATTCTGCCCCTTTTGGTCATAGTCATACCTAAATTTCTAAGTAAATTTGGAAGGTATCTTTATATATGTGGCATTAAAATAAATCCAATTCTGCAAACTTAAAGTATCAGAGTAAAATGTTCTTTTCCACAGAACAACAAGCCCAAAGAACGGGCTACTTTGGGTGTCAATTTTTAAAATGCATGGAACTTTTATAGGAGCCAAGAGGAATTTCCCTGGGTCAGGCTACTCCTCTCAGTTAATTGCCTTGGAATTAGGTATTAGCCTAATTAAGAATTAGCCTTCTTTTCCCTGCAGTGTAGAAATATTAACCCTTCCAATGGGATGCTCATAAGCCAATTAGTAACAGTATCCTGACTCTTTGTGTTTTGTGATTAACCTTCAAAATCCTAAAGGGGTTGAATAAATCTTTGAGATAAACTAGTTTCCATCAAACATCTTAATCTACTGACAGATGGGGACTAAAAATAACTCTGGCATAAAGTTTTGAGGGGAAAGCCAAATAAAATCACGTTCACTAATCACTACAGATCCCCTCCAGAAGACAATACACTTCCATGTAGGACACAACCAGAATATTAAAACTACTGGTAAGGGCTGGGTGTGGTGGCTCAGCCTGTAATCCCAGCACTTTGAGAGGCAAAGGTGGGCGGATCATCTGAAGTCAGGAGTTTGAGACCAGCCTGGCCAAAATGGCAAAACTCCATCTCTACTAAAAATACCAAAAAACTAGCCGGGTGTGGTGGTGAGCACCTGTAATCCCAGATACTCAGGAGGCTGAGGCAGGAGAATCACTTGAACCTGAGGAGACAGAAGTTGTAGTGAGCCCAGATTGCCTCACTGCACTCCAGTCTCAGCAACAGAGCAAGACTCCATCAAAAAAAAAAAAAAAACTACTGGTAAAAAATAATTTTGCCATAAACTGAGAAAATCATTTAAATATTTTAATTATGAAGCTATCAAGGCATTTTTTCTACCTTCAGGTTTATTTATAGATAAAATAAGATTATAATGGTTTGGTGCCAAAAATCTCGTAGCAAAAAGATTATAAAGAATGTTCAGCATATGACATAGGCAGGATAGGTCCATATTGATATACATAAATGATTAAATTAAGAAATGTCTCCTATGGAGAAGAATTTTAAATGCTTTACGAGATACTCCACCTGAAAAAGGTAGAGCATAACTTTCCACTCCTTTAGTGTGAACTATACAGGGTGGCTATAAAGAGAGTTATATGAAAAAAGAAAAAGGAGCAAATTTGTAATGGAGAAACCTGACAGACCTCAAGCCCAGTGATAAAGTTAATGTCAAGAGTGGTGAGTCATATTGATAGTAGGCACGCTTATTTTGTGAAAATGGCATTATATCTTGGTGGGCTTTCTCCCAAAAATAATTGCCACCGTTTAATTATGAGAAAAACATCAGACAAATCCCAAGTGGGAGACAGTCTGGGAAATACTTGATTGTTACTAATAATTGGCAACACTGTGAAAGTCACCTAAAACAAAAAACATCTGAGAAACTGTGAACGCCAAAGGAGCCTAGGAGAAATGACTATTAAATTTAATGTGATATCCTGAATGGTATCCTGGAACCAAAACAAAGGCATGCTAGGGCACAGTTAAAAAAGAAAATAAAAGACAAACCACAGACTGAGAAAAAATATCTGCAAAACACGTATCTGGTAAGGGACTAGTATCTAAAATATACAAATAACTCTTAAAACAACAATGATAAAAACAGAAACAATGTGGGAGACACTGAAAGTCTCTTTACTATCTTTGTAATAATTCTATAAATCTAAAATTCTCGTAAAAGTTTACCTTTAATGCAGTTAAAAATCATATCCATTTTGAAAAAAACCTAAGTGTAAAATTTTATCTCTGAATAAAAAATGTTGGAACAAAGCAGGGAAGTTCATTTATGATGCATTTTTCCTGAAGAATTCATAAGATGTTCTTATTTTACTTTTCACCTAAAGCCAAGGTGTGTGTGTGTGTGTGTGTGTGTGTGTGTGTGTGTGTGTGTGTGTGTGTTGGGGGTTAGTGGAGTGGGTAGGGAAGATGATGATATAAGACGTTTCTTCCATGCTATGATGCAGTTTTTTTTACTTTTTAAATTTCTAAAGTCAGGATGTAGTCCACAAGTTATGGGAACACTGAATATGCTAGGGAGTTTGTTAAGTTCACTTTGGTTTCTTCTCTGAAAAGCTGTTGTCAAACCAGTTGTGTCTGTTACGGTCTATGGTGTTTTATGATTGAAGAAAGATGGGACATGAACTCCATGTGAGTATAGAGAACAACACTGTTCTTTCCCCCAAAAATTATTCAGTTATTTCAGCTCATATAACAAGCTAACTTTTTCCCAAGAAAAAGTTCTATTTGTTTACTTTTATATTCATAATTCAACTTTATGAATACAAAGGTCAAGGTTTACTGAGTTCAATTTTGAACATTACCTTTAAATTCTATGTTACATACATATACCAAGGCTTTCTGTCACCAACCAAGTTAAAAAATATCTCAGGATGGGGTAGTTGAAGGCTATACCACTTTTTTTGTTTCATATCAAACTTCTAGAGAATTGAGTGCTATACTTAGGTAATCTCAATACTGAAATCGGTCCCAAATCACAGCAACAGTGCAAAATAGGTAAAATTTGCATTTGCTGGTTGGCACATTCTCTGTCTTAGCTGTGGCTGCTAGAAAAAAATAACCATACACTAAGTGACTAAAACAACAAACACTTATTTCTCAAAGCTCTGGAGGCTGAGAATTTCAAGATCAAGGTGCTGGCAGACCCCATGTCTGGTGAGGACCCTATTTCAGTTGCAGATGGCCATCTTCTCATTGTATCCTCACATGGTAGAAAGCAGAGAGAGAAAGCAAGCTTTCTCATAATTTTTCAAAAGGGCACTAATCCCATTTGTGAGGCTTCCTCCTTATGTCCTAATCACCTCCCAATTGCCTCATTTTCTAATATCATCATGTTGAGGTTTAAGATTTTAACATATGAATTTTGGGGGACACAAGCATTGAGTCCATGGCACTCTCTTATGGCATATTACATCCATTCTCTCCTCCTCAAAGGCCTTCAGCTGTGCCTGGTGACTTTTTGAAGACAGTCACCATAATTTTCCTGAAGGAAAGACTTTAATCTCCAAATTCTCTCCCTGAGCTTTTCTATCCATAGTTCCCATTCTTGTAGAGACTTCTTCATGCTTTCAGATGTTATATATATGACAATTGACAATGTATTAATGATACTATATTTACAAGGGTCAGCAAACTATATGTGGCCCAAATTCAGCCTGTTCCTTTTTGCAAATAGAGTTTTCTTAGCGTTCAGCCACACCCATTTGTTTAAGCATTGTCTTTCACACTTTTGCTCTACAATGGCCATGTTAAACAGTTGGGACAGGGAACATACAGCCCACAAAGTCTAAAGTATGTGTTATCTAGCTCTTTATATAAGAAGTTGTCTGACCCATATTTTAATACAGTTGAGTCGAGCAACACATGTTTCAACTGCACAGGTCCATCTATATGTGGATTTTTTAAATAAATATACTGGAAGACTTTTTGAAGATTTGTGACAAGTTAAAAACAATATGCATATGAACCATGTAGCCTAGAAATATTTTTTTGAAGTTAAAAAAAAAAAAAAGTCAGGCATGTCCCAGATGCAAAAAATATATGTACATACTATTTATCATTTACTATAATAAAAGGTACACAAATCTGTTATAAAAAGTGAAAATTTATCAAAATGTATGCATACAAACACAGACTATACATGGAAACATTTAGAGTTGAGAAAATATGTAAACAAATATAAAGATGTAGCATTAAATCATAATAAAATTAACTTAGTACATATTGTATTACTGTAATAATTTCATAGCCAGTTCCCATCACTATTGCAGTGAGCTCAAGTGTTATATCTGCTTAAAACACCATTTTACACTAATCATCTCTGCATGAGCAGCTTGTCTCTCTAGTAAATTACATATTGCAGTAAAATGTGATCTCTTGCAGTCTTGTAGTGTTAATGTCTCATGCAATACCATAAACCTTGAATAACACTATAAGACCAATACAAAATGCCACTAGTGATGAAGGAAGTGCTCACAAAAAGCTGAGAATAATCATGACATTAAAAGAAAAAGGTAAATTCTTTGATATGTATCATAGGTTAAGGTCTGCAGCTGCAGTTTCCTGCCATTTCAAGATAAATGAATCCACTGTCAGGACCACTGTAAAAAAAGAAAGGGAAATATGTGAAGCCATCATTGCAGCTATACCAGCAAGTAACGCAATCTTTTTGTGAAATATCTTTTTACTCATATTGAAGATGCAGGTTTTATGTGGGTTCAGGATTGCTATAAGAAAGCCATACCTACAGACACTACTCTAATTCAAGAAAAAGTAGTCATTGTATGACAACTTAAAGCAAAAGAAAAGTATAGGATCTAGAGCTCGAGGATTTAATGCCAGCAAAGGATGGTTTGATAATTTTAGAATGATATTTGGCTTCAAAAATGTCAAGGTAAGAGGAAAAGCATCCTCTGCTGAACTAGAGGTAACAAACAAGTTCCCAAACACCATTAAGAAAATCATTGAGGAGAAAGAATAGCTGTCTAAACAGGTTTTTAGTGCACAAAAAAGTTTTCTATTATGGGCTGGGTGTGGTGGCTCATGCTTGTAATCCCAGCATTTTGGGAGGCTAAGGCGGACAGATCACTTGAGGTCAGGAGTTCGAGACCAGCCTAGCCAACATGGTAATATCCCGTCTCTACTAAAAACACAAAATTAGCCAGGCATGGTGGCACATGTCTGTAATTCCAGCTACTAAGGAGACTGAGGCAGGAGAATTACTTGAACCTGGGAGGGGGAGGTTGCAGTAAGACCAGATCACACCCCTGTACTCCAACCTGGGTGACAGAGTAAGACTCTGTCTCAAAAAAGAGGAAAAAAAAGTTTCCCACTCTGAAAAAACAAAGCCACAAAAAATGTATTAGTAAGGAACAAAAGTGAGCACCAGAAATTAAGACAAGAAGAGAAGAGACAGGCTAACTCTACTGATTTTTTGCAAATGCTGTTGAGTTTATGATAAAGACTGCCTTTATCACTAAAGCTGCTAAACTCTGAGCCTGAAGGAAAAAAGTAAACACCAGCTTTCAGTCTTTTGGTCATACACCAATACAACCTGGCTAATGAGAACTCCTATTGTAGATCAGTTCCATCAATGCTTTGTCCCTGAAATCTGAAAGTACATTACCAGTAAGGAACTACCTTTTAAAGTTATTTTGATATTGAACAATGCCCCTGGCCATAGAACCTCATGAATTCAGCACTAAAGGCATCAAAATGGTCTACTTGCCCCCAAACACATCTCTAAGTCAGCTTCTGATAAGGGGGTCATAAAGACTTTTAAGGTTCTTTATGGTATATGAAAAGGATTGTTAATGCTATGAAAGAGAAACTAAAAGGAGAGAACATAATGATGGTCTAGAAGGATTACATCATTGAAAATGCAATTGCTGTTATAAAAAAAGCTGTGCAAGCCATCAAGCCCAAAACAAGAAATTCTTACTGGAGAAAATTGTATCCAGATGTTATGCATGACTTCACAGAACTTCTGACAGCCAATCAAGAAAATAATGAAAGAGACCGTAGATACCATTTTTTAAAAAGGAAGAAGGAAGGTTAAGGGTTTCAAGATTTGGATCTTGGAGAAATTCAAGAGCTATTAGACGCTGTACCAGAGGAAGTAACAAAATGACTTGATAGAGGCGACTGCTTCCAAATGTGCCAGACAATGAGGAAGAAGACATAGAAGAAGCAGTGCCAGAAAAAAAAAAGTTGACATTAGACAATCTGGCAGAAGGGTTTTAGTTATTCAAGAATGCTCTTGACTTCAGTTGTGATATGGACCCTTCTATCATATAGGCACTGAAACGAAAGCAAACGGTGGGAAAAAGATTGGTAACGTATAGAAATATTTTTAGCGAAGTTAAAAAGCAAAAAGTCAGAAATTAAAAAGTATTTCTATAAAGTTACACCAAGTGTGTCTTCCACTTCTGCCTCCCCTTACACCTCCTCCACCTTTTCTGCCTTTGCCACCACTGAGAAAGCAAGACCAACCCCTCCTCCTCTTCAACATACTGAACATGAGGTTAAAAATATTTATGACCATCCATTTCCACTTAATGAATAATCAATATATTTTCTCTTCCTTGTAAGAATACAGTATATGATACGTATAACATACAAAATATGTGTTAAATGTTTATGTTATCAGCAAGGCTTCTGGCCGATAGTAAGCTATTAGTAGATAAGTTTTGGGGGAGTGAAAAGTTATATTTGAATTTTCAACTGCAAGAGGGATCCATGCCCTGAATGCCCACACTGTTCAAGGGTCAACTGTTTATTATTGGCATTGAGATATAGAAGTAATTCAGCAGGTAACTGATTTGAAAGGTCCTGCTGCATAATAGGAGATGGCCACTATATTCTACTTCACTTTTGCTTTACAAAGGTGTCATAGAAATAACTCATTAAGTAAACATTGTGGTTATAATGTTGAGAAATAGCTTATGAGATGGAGGATGCCACAAACACAGGCATTCAGTATTTTATCAAGGTATCTGACAAATAGATAATGCTCTACTTGTGATCAAGGTTGAGAAATATTGACCAAATAGCAGTGAGGTCAGGTAAATTTCACAACTAATTTTTTTCGAAATAGTTTATATGAATCTGAGTAGTCATCTAGGAGTGTACTTCAGATTCTTCTTCAACAATTTTATTAATGTCTATGATAAGAACATTTGCTGCATTCTGATCAAACCAGTATATAAACAATTTGGGAGTAATAGATAATATGTTAACTGAAAGAATAGCAATATCGACAGATTAAAACAAGAGGCTCATTATACCCAGATGTTATTCAACAGGGATGTAATGAAAAGTCCTAACTGTGGTACACAAAACCATTTCCACGACTATAAAATGTAGGTCTGATGCCTCAGTAGCCTGGTGAGAAACATATTTGAGTTTAGTTGACAGTAAACTCTATATGATTTCCCTTTGTATGGCAATTGTTAAGAAAAGTTAATTACATCATTATGCATCAATTGAAATATGTGTCCAGAAGGGAGGAAGAAATAATCATACCATATCCAGTTAATGTGTTGTGTTGAGTGTTGAACTTACAGAAAAACTTTCAAAAGTTGGAATTTGTCTAAAGCAGACCAACTAGAATAATGAGGGACTTGATGTTAAGTTACAAGAATAAAAGCAAAAACAAAGGGACTATATAAGCTGTTGTTTTCAAATTTGAAGGGAGGACCTGAAGTTTTAAACTTGCCTGTAGCACTAATCTTTGGATCAACATTAAATAAATAAACAAGTAGAGTTGACTCAATAGAGAATTAGCTTACTTCGGTGTATACTCATTATCACTGGGGCCATACAAGCAGATGATAAAGATAATTCAGGAATCAGAAGTTAAACCAAGTTTCTCCTAAGACATTTAGAATATTCTGAGATTCATAATTCTTTAGGTTTTAGTTGCTATGTTGTTGATGATGTTTAAATGAAATGCCTTACTCCAAGTACCTTGCCATGACATTCTCAGTTTTTTCATTATCTGTTACCCACCCATATATCCATCTTTAACGTCTATGCCAGTCTTGAGTCTTGTGCAATTGATGATATTTGACCATTTCTTACCTATAAAAATAGCAATTTTGTATGGTCAAATCCAATAATCTAACTTTTTTGCAAAGATGCCTTAAACTTTCCAGCGTCTAGGTATATATTATTCCATTGGCGTAATATAACAGCCCAGAACACTCTCCACCTCCACTTATCCAAATACTACTTTGCGTTTAAAGTTCAATTTGTCCACTCATCCATGAAGACTTCTTTAGTCATTTCAACAGTCTGATTGTCTACCTCTGCACATCTTTAGGACTTCTCACCCAAGACAAATGATATTGCATTATGTGGTTATTTGCCTTTTGCTATTAAGCCCTGGCTCTCACAAGTACCATACCCAGTGTATACCTAGCTACAATATGACTTTCCAAACAGTAGGGACTCAATATCCAGCTGCTGATGATACAGTTGCAAAGTTCAGAAGTGGCCAACCATTCTGCAGCTGAATAGAACTAATCCTGAATGAAAGGCTATCATAATTTCTCACAGTCTCTGACCCATGATTCACTGTAAAATGTAATTATCATACAGTCCTTTAACTTTGTACTTAGCAGAAACAAAGCTGAACATTTGTAGATATATGCATATTAGGAAGGCTTTAGGCAGTGCAGTTACCAGGGATGTTTGTGCAGAACTATGAGTTTAAGCAGTTTTGCAAAGACAGATCTAATATTCTTTTTCTGCACAATGAGGTCGATCTTCAATTTGTGCATTCACTCCCATTTTCTTCTCTTTTTCTCCTTGAAATTTGTTTTGTAAGAACATTTTAATGCATTTATCTTCTTCCCTCAGCTTGTGAAATTACTCATCCCTGGGATGCATAATTGAGTGGTGTCCTGTTACACTCATGGGATTAGAGGCTTTATGAATCACTCCAACATGAGAAAAATGTTTATATAAGAATAAATGGATTTATATGAAAAAATGTATAAAGAAATTTTAACAACTCTGGCTCTTGGTTTGGGCGGGCTTACAAGGGAGAATTCCTATATATGCAGGCAGCAAATACATATAGTTGGCAATATTTAAATATTAAAATAGCTTCATGCAGGCAGGTGCTTTTTCACTGGGAATTTGCAGTGTACATTTTTATCAATTTCCCCTCCTCATTTTTACACGTTGGAAAGGAATGTCTTTAATCCCCAGATTCGCACATGGTAGACCTTTAAAACTGGAATTACAATTTCTCCAAGCCCAGAGACATACCTGGTATGGAAAAGGGATAGCTAGCTTTAAAGAAAAGCTACTGGAATGATTTGCCTGAGGGTGGATATGAAATCCTCTGCACATCTTTCAGAGAAACAGCAACTTTTTAAAGCATGATAGCTACTCTCTACTTGAAATAATGAGGTTTGCTTTTATTAATGAGAAGTTCTGAAGGTCTATGTTCATAATGGTTGAGACACTGTGTGTGTGCATTGTGTGTGTATGTGTTTGTGTAATATTTAAAATTTTATTTATACTTATTAAAATTAGTTTTAGGCTACCAATAGTTTTTGAGAACACGAGGGATTCCTTGTCACATCAGGAATCATTAGAATTTCAGTAAATGATATTTAGTCTAGTGAAGCCCTTTCAAATGAAATGGCTAATACTGGAAATAATGGTGTGCATAGGAAGAGTGTGGTTTGTGGTTAGAAAGCCTGCAACTTCTAGTTTGCTAAAAGATCCTTTTTGTGATATTCCTTTTCTCTTCATTTTTTGAAGTTTTCCAGCATATTTACTTTTCAGAAAATTTTCATAGAAATATCTGAAATTCTTTCACATAAATTAAAACGAATCATTAAATGTAAAACAAAATATTTGAGCTGTAATGGAAATGAATCAAATGACAAGCTGGACACACAGAAAGTGTGTTCATTCCTTATCATCATTGCCCTTTTAAGTCTGTTTTATCAAATACTTCTTTCCTACCCTGGGATAAAATCTTAGGCTTTTCCAGTTACTCTCCGGTGTTAATGAATAGTGTGAATGAATAGTCTAATTTTCCAAGCATTGAAAAGTTTAATAGCTGTATCAGTTAGCTCTGGGTGTCATAACAAAATATCACAGACTAAATGGCTTTAAATTTATTTATCACAATTCTGGAGGGTGGTAATTCCAAGATCAGGGTGACAGCTGATTTGGTTCTTGATGGGGCTCCTCTTCCTGGCTTACAGATGGTCACCTTCTTGATGTGTCCTCACATGGTGGGGAAAGAGAGGGAGAGACCTTTTTCTCTCTTCCTCTTCTTATAAGGCCACTTATCAGATTAGCACTCTCTTTCCTCCATGACCGCATGCAGCCTTTACTGCCTCCTAGACGACCTATCTCCAAATAAAGTCACATTGGTGGTTGGGGCTTCAACATCAAAATCTGGGGGAAGGGGAGACAATTCCATCAATAATAATATCAAAGCTTCTCTCTCTCCTCTAATTCATAGCTGAGGCCTTACTAATCCAGTTTTGGGAAAAGGTCACCTTTTTCCAGTTGTATTTTATTATTCACCCTAGCTTTTATACTCCTCCCCTGTCACAAAGCTGCTTCTTTCTTATGTGATGTGAAAGAAAGATGGGGAAAGAAACAAGGGAATTGGTATCATGGAACTCTCCTTTCACTATTCATACGCTTGAGCAGATCTCAAAAAGTTAGTATTTTTAGGATATCCTTGGGGGTCCTTCAAACAAACCCATCATGACCAGGGTTCTCTTCTGCTGAAGACCCCAATGCTATACAGTTTCTCCTCTAGTTGACTGTGTATGATACCCTCCTCAGTCCCTGCTTCTGAGTGTCTTACAGAGACTTTCCTAGTTGCATTGCCATGTCCCTTTAGTGACCTTCATAATCAGGCTCCCTTTACAGATAACTCAAATCCAGCTACCTTCTGGGAGCCCTGCAAATGTCTACTTTAACTTTTCAGGAAGAAATAACAATCAGAGCTAGCACTCACTATGTGCCAAACCCAGTGCCAAGCACTCACCATGCTTCAACTCATTTCATTCTCACAGCATTCATTTGAATTATTTCTATAAAGCCACAGATAAATTAGTTACACAACCATGAGCACCTCAGTGAATAAGCAGTAGCTATGAAATATGAACTTAAGCAGTAGAGACACAGAAGCTACACTTTGAACCACTGCACCACATTGAAAGAAGGGCCAAGAGTGTTTCCTTTCCTCTAAATCTGTCTCCTCACTCTGTCATCAGAGGCGGCTCCAACCTAAGTTTCTGGGTATAAGTCAAGGACTCTCCCTCATTTTTTCCCAACTCAAAGAGCACACATTAAGTTCTTCTAGGGTTTCATGGGAGTCTGCCTCATTCAATTTGCATCGAAAGCACCACCTTCTCTCCTCTGTAATGAGAAGAAGAATAATCAGAACCATAATGTCTTTGGACAAGCTCACTGGATCTTTTTGATGAGCTCTTATGGAGTTCACATTGTATTCCTGGGCTAAAGATGGAAGATCCAATTCTAAGGCCCCACTCAGATGGCCTAGAACCTCCCACTAGAACATAGGGGCATTTTGTACCTGGTGCTTTCATCTTTGAGGCCTCCCCAAAACTTGACAACGGAGGGAGCATAGCATTTTGACATTCTATTTAATGAATTGCTCATTATCACATAATTATCTAGTTGCTAAGCCAGGAAGAAAGTTCTCACCTAACTACTAACAAAGTTAATAAATCTCCAGGAAAACTTGAATTTTCTCAGGGATCAAAGCTAAAGGATACAATGTCATTGTATATGGGTACATTTCTGGGATGTATCTGTGTGTGTTTAATCTTCTATCCATTCTGTCTTCTAACAGTAGCAGCTGTATTTTCTGCTTGTGAAGTACTCTGCTTATACCTCAGGCTATGTGAGCCAGGAAAAGTTTACTCAGCTCCCATAGTTCTAGGGGTAGGTATATGAACTCAGTGCAGCTGAATTTCATAGTTTCAACAACCAGTTAAGGGGCGTACAAGGGACCCAGTTTAGTACAATGAGAGTTTCCTTAGAGTTATTCTGGAACTACTGTAAAACAGATGCTTTATTTCTTCTGGGCTTGCTAAAACTGGTAGCCAATTTTGCTACCAGTGGAGATGACCTACCTTAGTATGAAGCCCAAACATAGGAAAACAGTCCAAAAAGAAAGTGAGAAAATCATGTTGGCACATCAGAAACCCTGAATCCAGTCATGTCTGAAGGTAAAGACCTAAAATCTTCAATTATATTGAACAAATACATCCATTTATCAATTGACTTGAAAATAAAATATCGCAATAGAGCATTAATGAACAGTAAAGAGTTTTTACAGGGCCCATGATGGGGTGTGGACCGATTCTCTCGAAACTCCTGAAATTATATTTCATATGTAGTTGATTCTCCTGTACCTATATCCCAGTCACTGTCAATGTGCTATCTGCATCACTTTGCAGTCACCTTTTTGCAGAGTTGTGGGATTTTAAATTCAAACACTTGAGACTCTGCTCAAAGACTTTTCTGCTTATACATTGGTAGGCCAGAATTTCTGAGAAGTTTATGCTCCCTTGAAGTAGCCTTCAACTAATGACCATAAGAAATTGGTAGATAAATACCCTAGATCCTTCACACCTTACTAGAGATTACACACAACCTACCAGAGGTCTCTAGCAGAACTGAGCCGCTATTTCCACAGAAATAGCCTGCTCAATTGTACATTTAATTGGCTTTCTTCCCTTACTGTAACTTACCACTTTCCACTTCTCTAGTGACTTCTTGAAATCACCTCCTAAGGAAACTACTTGCATTCAGAGTTTGCTTTTAGGGAAACTCAATCAAGACACCTTGCACTGGTTATGTGTCCTCTGGCACACTTATATGTGCAGTGGTGATGGTTAGCATTGTCATTATACATAAACTCTCTTGGACAGACATCACTACCCATGAGATTTCAAAAACACTTCAACTACCACTTCACCCAGGATCTCGCTCACTGGGGCAAGTGAAAGGCAAAGTTGTACTCTTTTTCAATTCTGAGGTTTCAACAATTCAATGTGTCCCAGGAGAACACATTGTACCGTTTCCCACAACCACACCAACTTTTCAGAAGCACCAAGATAGGGAAGTGAGCTCTCCTATAGAAAGGGACCACAGGGTTACTTCAGAAGAGCAGAGGCTCCTTCCTTCTTATCTAAAGGAAGAGAAATGGTATAAGAATTGATTTTTCATAAAATTTATTATGCATTCTGGAACAATTTTCAGTAAAGAATAATTACTCCAAGACAACTGGTGTGAACTGGGACTGCTACATGTAACCTGGGACAGATAGAGTTATCTTAGGTAAGACCCACGGTAAAAAATAAAGAAGCAGAACTCTCCTTAAGTGAAAAGATTTCACAAGTTTCCCCCAAATACCTCTGCTAAGCAGGACTTTAATACCTTCAAAGTGGCCTGCCTCTTTTTGTCAGATCTTATATTTTTAAATTACTTTTCCAATAGCCAACATGCTACCAATACTGCCATCTATTTTTTCTTTCCTCAAACAAAATTTATGCTCCCTAAGAATATAACCACTTCACCCACCCTCCAGGAACATTTGCATTTTAAAAGGTAATTTTGTTTGATTATGGAATGTAGTATTTAGAAGAAACAGAATAATGTGATAAGTAAATATTTTTTACTTTTAATATATAGAAAGAGATATTTGGAAACAGGGAAACTTTCATATATTCTGCCAGAGAAAAGTAAGCTCTTAGCTCTAGATTTCTTGTGCAGAGATTTTCGGTGGAGTCTCAAAATAGTTTCCTGCCTCATGTGGACATCTTATTCCAAGCCCTACTATGTGAAGGGTGCACCCTGGAGATTACCAGGAAGAAGGCCCTACCTTGGCTCTTGTCTCGAAGATTCAGAGGGCAAGCATGGGTGGAGTATATCTACACAGTTTTTATATCGGGATTTGAGTACCACTCTTCCCCAAATATTAATTAATATTATTCTAATATGGTCAGATTTCAAAGAGTCATGGAGTTCCTTTATTTACTCTTGCTCAGAGTGTCAATGCCTCTGTAGTTTTTTATAAACTACATGCAGCAATTCTATCTCTGTATCCATTGTATTGCCATGATGTCTTCCAGGTATTGCTTTTCTTTACATTTTATTGGACTAAGAAAACAGACACATGTATGTATTTGCACACATACACATATGACCACATGAACACACATACTGTATGTCATTTAAGTGTAGGCTTTCAAAAAACTATGCAGTTTACTTTGACTTTTAGTCATACACAATTGCTTAGGTAACGTTCTGAAAATTTCTAATGTGTTCTTTTGCATCTCTGAAAAGAATAACCTTTGCCTTGATTACATAACATGTGTATAGGGGGAAATCGTAAATTCTTAACTGAAGAAATTCAGAGAAAAAACACACTGTATCACTTAGGAATTGACTCTGGCTGCCAGGAACATAGATCCGACTATAGTGGCTTAAAATGTGGGCATTGTATGCTTTCATTAATGGAAGTCCAGAAGTAGGCCCTCCAGGATTGGTATGTGGCACCAGAAAGTCATTGAAGGCCCAGGTGCCTATTATTTTTGCTCCATCATCTTTAATATATGGCTTAAATTTTTCAAGTCAAAAGATGGCTCATGAAGTGTTACCATCATAGTGGCATTACAGGAAGAAGAAGAAAAAAAAAGGTAGGGGCCTCTTTTGAGTTTAGTTTTCCTCTAATAAACAGAGTGTGATATGACAAGTTAATGACCAATCTCAAAGCCTTGTCCAATATGGCTATTTGCTAAACTATCCCATTAGTTAACACTCAGCCTTGACTTGGGGAAAAATTGCCTAATTTCTACCATAATTCATCTCTCTTTTGTTTCTGCCTCTAAGGTGATATGTAATATCTGGAGGAAGAAGGATGAAGCTTGGGTGACTTGGTATCTTTAGAAAGAGGGCAATCACCTGGTTTCAAGGTGGGCCTTCACTGACAACCATGGGTCTCCCATGCCCAATCTTTGACTTCCGACTACCTAAGTGTCTTACTGGCCTCCAGGGCAAAAGTTTGTAATTCTTTTGGCTACAGTGAAGCCCGCTATTTCTTTATCTTCTTGATTTAGTTTCCTCTTGATTCAGCTTTGCCTGTATATAGACCCATGTACTATTGCTACATCCCAAATATAGCCTCCTACTTGGCAACTCACCCATCTCCTGTGCTCTCAAACAATGTCTACATTACATGGGAAGTGAAAGAGACTCTGGGATGACCCTACAAATTCTTGTTCCTGACCATGCCACTGTGCCCTCATAATTGCACTAGGATGCCCTGCGTTGGTCTAGGATACCCTATATAGCAGTCTCTTCCTTAGGTACCAAGAAGGGAAACAGAACAAGAGTGTACTGACTTTGATATTGTTGTTATTGATCAAACATGTTGCTTTTCTGGGTCAAAGCTGGAAAAGAGAAGTTTAGATATATCACCTGATCTCTTGGAAATATTAAGAGGACAAATATTAATTTGTCTTTCTAAATGCATGAACTCATCAGCTTTGCACTAATAGACCTAAAGTGTCCATCTGCTAAGGAAGACTCAAATGTATTGCAAAAAGAAACTATTTATTGCAGTAGGAATGAAAAGAGATATTTCACTGCTGATATGCAAATAGGATAATGCAGTAAGAAAAGTGTCTTGCAAGCAACTACGTTGTCTTGAAAAATGATCCATAAACTTTTTTTAAAAAATCTGTTTTTCTTGCCCTTTTGCATTTCAATAACCAAGCCTGGAAGATCAGTATCAGAGTTTTCTCCAGCATAAAGAAAATGTCCGTCTCCATTCAAGTTTTACAGGAGATCAGAGTCGTAAAAGAATTTAGAACAGAGGAAGAAATTCCTAGAAGATGACAGAAAAAAGGAGAGATAGAAAGAGAAGATGAGGGAAAAGATATGTTGATTAACTGGAAAGCAAGACTATCAAACATTTCCAAGTCTTGAGCCTTTGATTATTCATACCACGTGATCTTGTCAGGTGGAAAGATGTCCTAAGAGTTGCCTTTCCTAGCCACCTTTGGTTTCTATACAACTTCAACAGGTGGTATAGAAAACATCTCTGAAAGTGGTTGAGAATCAGGTGTGGACTTTGGCAGATGGGATGGTTTTGTCAGGGACATGGTAGCTTTATGAAAACAGCAGCACAGTAGACCACCAGATGGAGCCCAAGTGAGCATTACAACTTGACATCGAGGGGCCTATAGGGGCATCAGGAAATGAACTGGGTTATCCATTTCTTTATCCATCTGCTAGACTCTTACCAAACTGTCAGAGAGACTAGAGTGTGCACCACTCCACTCCAGCCACAAATCCATACAAAGTGCCAAATGATCAAGTAGTGACAAGGCAGAAAGAAGACACTGCTCTGTAGACACATTTAGGAAGAAAAGCTGACTCAAATTAAACTTTCTCTTTTTTCAGAGAAACAGTACTAATTATGCAGAGAAATCATATGAATTATCTAATTGAGCTAAGTTGTAAATTCAGTTTGGTATTTAGTAGTATCTTCCCAATCCCTGGTGAGTATTGGTTGTCTTTGCCCATCTGAGTTATAGTAAAGTTTTTGACTCCCGTTATATTAGGAATCCCTCTCCTGAATTAGACTCAAAATCTCATCCTGTCACCTGCTTCCCCCATTTCAACATCCTGGAAAAAAAATTAAAAGGATTTTTTTACAATAAACCTACTTTGCTTCCTAATTTTTGAAATAACTAAATCTCATTCCAAACCTCATTAGCTGTATTGATGAGCTGAACCAAACAATGAGGAAACTTTCACAGTTATATGTGAACTTTTATCGTGGGCCCCACTAGGGGAAATCTTGTTGCTTCTCTGTCCTTACAGCCTCCTCATCTTTTGTACCTCCTAAGTGGTGGTTATATAATCTTTTATAATACACATGTAGAACAATCCAACCCCTATGTTAGAGAAAGTAAAATGATGTCCTCGCAAAGGTCTAATTATATCCTCTTTATTCTTCCTATTAAATGTTCAATCAATTTCGGCCCCTGAGTTTTTCTAATGGAGTGAGGGTATTACTGTACACACTAGATAGCAGTGGACCCACTATAACAGCCTCCTCCTTCCACCTTTTTTAAAATACAGAGCCAACAGCCATTCCTGCAGATTTTGTTTGTTAGGGCAGGGTGGTAATATGTTAACTACCTAATAACATTGGCAAGAAAATTGCATAAAAGTTGAGTCCTGCATATGATTTTACTTTATAGTCATGAAAGACTTTCCATGAAGTCAATTCTCCCTGTCCCTGACTCTTTTCCAGGCTTTTAAAATGGGATATGAGTACTCACATATGCGGGAGTGGGCCAGCAATTGTAAGTAATAGCTGAGTAGCATTATCCCAAAGAATCTATTATACTTAAAGACTTGGATAAAAATCATTCTTAAAAACTTAAACAAATTTACAATAAAAGAAACCAAACAACCCCCACCAAAAAGTAGGCAAAGGATATGAACAGACACTTCCCAAAAGAAGACATTTATGAAGCCAACAAACATATGAAAAAAAGCTCATCATCATTGTCATTAGACAAATGCAAATCAAAACCACGCTGAGATACCATCTCACGCCAGTTAGAATGGTGATCATTAAAAAGCCAGGAAACACAGATGCTGGAAAGGATGTGGAGAAACAGGAATGCTTTACAGATCATATTTCACGGTTGGTGGGAGTGTAAATTAGTTCAACCATTGTGGGAGACAGTGTGGCGACTCCACAAGGATCTAGAACTAGAAATACCTTTTGACTCAGCAATCCCATTACTGGGTATATACCCAAAAGATTATAAATCACTCTATTATAAAGACACATACACACATATGTTTATTTCAGCACTGTTCACAATAACAAAGACTTGGAACCAACCCAAATGTGCATCAGTGATAGACTGGATAAAGAAACTGACACATAATCACCGTGGAATACTATGCAGCCATAAAAAAGAATGAGTTCTTCTCAATTGCAGGGACATGGATGAAGCTGGAAACCATCATCTGCAGCAAACTAACACAGGAACAGAAAACCAAATGCTGCATGTTCTCACTCATAAGTTGGAGTTAAACAATGAGAACACATGGACACAGGGTGGGGAACTTCACACACCAGGGCCTGTTGGGGGTGAGGGATAGCGGAGGGATAGCATTAGGAGAAATACCTAAGGTAGATGACAGGTTGACAGGTGCAGCAAACCACCATGGCATGTGTTTATCTATGTAACAAATCTGCACATTCTGCACATTTACCCCAGAACTTAAAGTACAATTGAAAAATAAATAAATAAAAATCATTCTTAAAATCCTATGAATTTATGCCTAAATAAGGCTTTCAAAGAAAGTTCACCTTTGAAACAGAAGACTTTGAACTATAGTCCCAAACCATCCCACACCCTCAAGATACATGCTATCTCCACTGTCAAACTTCCTCATTGCCTACAGATAAGAAACTTTGGAATTTTTTTGCATAAGCCCATGTTAAACTCAAGAGTGATCATATTTAAGAGTGAAATTGCCCTAAGGAAATTTTCTACTACTATAGTTGAGTAGTGAAGTAAGGAAAGTAGGGAAGGAAAGTCAGAATTTGGAGCATTGTTTGACTGTATATTTAAGATGGTCTGATTTGCAGGTTCTTGACACAATTTCTCAAAGGCAATCAGAGTTTTTGACTATTTAGATATGAATTGTCAATATTAAATAAGCTAGGAAATACCAATTGGGTTTTGAAATAAGTAAAATTGGGAGATTATATTCATATAAGTTATGCTATTATTTGGCCCTGACTTTGTGTGTGTGTACATGTGTGAGTGCATGTGCATGTGTGCATGCCTGTGTGTGTACATGTGTATGCATGCATGTGTGTGTGTGTGTGTGCATGTGTGTTCTACACTACAGTGAAGTTTATTCTGCAAGCTACTGACTTGGTTTAAAAGCTTTGGAAACGTGAGTGCAGTTCCAGTCATAACATTTAGACCTTCATTTCAATCCCATAATAGTTAGCTTAAGTAATGTCTAAATATTTCTTTAAGCCACAATATCCTATTTTCAGCAACGGACTCTAAATCATAATGCACTGTATTTGCCTCTTTCTGACTTGGAATAAGTTCCCATGTGGAACAGTTGTAAGCTCCTTTGAGATTTATCAACTGCACCAAGGTATAAAGTAAGACTGGCAAAAGGAAATATGTTTGAATCCCCGCTCTGATGGAATAATTCAGAAAAATGTATCTATACGCTCTGCATCGGATTTAGTTCTGTGCTGGCATCTGCTTCTCATTGAGCAGAATCACCTCTGTTACTATTAAAAGGCCAAGAGCTGTCTTTGAAATTACAATGACGTGCAATGAAGAAGTTATTTCAGTTATCAGCATACAGTAACTCAACTAGCCATAGTTAAGAAAGTGTATAAATTCCAGAGACATTCAAAACATCTGGCTCTGGATGCTTCTCCCTTTCCATAATTGATGTGTTAGCTGCTCATGGGTGAAAGAACATACAGCACATTTTAGTGACATCTGTTTCAAGTTAGGGTTAATTGATTTCCATTCATGTCTTTCTCTTTTTTGCCCAAAATATATAAAAAAATACAGATCAGGAAAAAACTGTATTTCAAATAAGCTTTTGTATTTAAATACATGTATTAAGAGAAAAATATACAATTAATATAAAACTTTCTGGAATCTTTTACTACACTATGACCCAATTGTGATAATTATCCCTAAAATCATAACTAAAACATTGAGTAATTAGTATGTCATCATCACTGTGTTTAGTAATTTACAATCATTATCTTTTTTTTTTCTTTTTTCTTCTAGGCAGAGTCTTGCTCTGTCAGCAGGTTGGAATGCAGTGGTGATCTCAGCTCACTGCCACCTCTGCCTCCTGGGTTCAAACTATTCTCATGCCTCAGCCTCCTGAGTAGCTAGAATTACAGGCACACCCCACCACACCCTGCTAATTTTTGTATTTTTTGTAGAGAAAGGGTTTCGACATGTTGACCAGGTTGGTCTCAAACTCCTGGCGTCAATTGACATGATTTTCCAAATGAAGACAGGTAGTCAGAGATGGAAAGTAATTTGCCCAAGGGCACAACTCTGGCAAAAGGAACAGCTGAAATTCTCACCCAAATGGTTTAATACCAAAGCCCACATTGTATAATCGCAGTAATGGGTTATAAAATGTGATAGTGACAGAACCATTATATGGCACCAATCCAGCTGTGTGCAGAGCCTTACATGAAGTACATTCAGAAATTTTTAAACTTACTGAACTGATGACTTTATAGTCTGCAAGCCATTTCATGACAACTTTTAACAAGGAACAGGGACAGAATGTTTTCCCAGTAGTGTACATGACTTGGCAAATCTGTAAACATCTCTGAATCTGGGTTTCCTAAGATAAGTTGATTATAGCTATAACAGTAGGACTGTTATAAAGATACAGAGAATTTATCTGCCTTAAAATGTTTTGCATACACTAAAGAATAATTTCCTGAAGTTTTAAGTCAAAAACCTACTTCCCCAGAAATGGTTAGAGATGTTAGGAGAGAAAAGAGTTCCAGGTCAAATTTATCTGGAAAACCCTGCATCCTGCTGTAACTATTCCACATCTACCCACCCACCCGCCCCGCATAGAAGATATGTGTTATCTTGTTTAGAATCTCTGCCATCCTTTTCTGGTAATGTGATTCATGCTATTGGGACATTGCTCCTCCTCTGACTCCCCCGCCTGCTGGTAGAGCTGCTACTCACCCAGGAACTACAGCAGAGCCAATAACCTTAAACCCTAGAACATTTTACCTTGCTACAAGAATTGTGACATATATCCAGGAGTGGTGGCTCACACACCTGTAATCCCAGCACTTTAGAAGGCCAAGGCAGGTGAATTACTTGAGCCTAGAGTTCAAGACCAACCTGGGCAAGATGGCGAAACCCATCTCTACTAAAAAATACAAAAAATTGGCCAGGCTCAGTGGCTCGCGCCCATAATCCCACACTTTGGGAAGCCAAGGCAGGCAGATCATAAGGTTAAGATTTTGAGACCATCCTGGTCAACATGGTGAAACCCTGTCTCTACTAAAAATACATAAATTGGCTGGGTGTGGTGGTGCACACCTGTAATCCCAGATACTCAGGAGGCTGAGGCAGAAGAATCACTTGAACCTGGGAGCCAGAGGTTGCAATGGGCCGAGATCTTGCCAGATTTCAGCAAAGTATGGGTTTGGAAAATCAGACATTTGTTTCTAGGGGTATGTTATAAAAGAAAAAAAGAAAACTCAGACATATGAAGTGGATTTTTGTATTTTTATTAATTCAAAACATGGTCATTAAAGGACAACAAAAATGATACTTTACATACCAGTAAATTGTGATACTAAATAGTAAATCGCAGAGCTAGAGCTACTTGTAAGGGTGTTGAAGGTAAATAAAGTATTATTACTAATAAGGAAATTGACAAACTATTCTACAATACTCTTTTTAAAAATTTTTTTATTGATACATAATATTTGTGCATTTGCATAGAATGTGTAATGATTAAGTCAAGGTATTTAGGATACTCATCACCCCAAGCATTTATCATTTCTGTATGTTGGGATCATCAAGTCCTCTCATCTAGCTACTTGAAATATATAATACATTGTTTGTAACCATAATCACCCTGCTCTGCTATCAAACATTAGAACTGATTTCTTCTAAGTCTCCCCCTCCCCCTATCTCATCTCAACACGCATTCTTCCCAGCCTCTGGTAACTATCATTCTACTCGCTACATCCATGAGATTAAGCTTAGCAAGGAAGGCATGTTAAAAGCTGACGTAGGCCAAAAGTGTGGCCTCCTGCACTGAACAATTAGCCAAGTTGTGAACACAAAAATAGTTCTTGAAGAAAATTAAAAGTGCTACTCCAGTGAATCCACAAATTATAAGAAAGTGAAACAGGCTTTTATTGCTGGTAGAGAGAACGTTTTAGTGGTCTGCATAAAAGATCAAAGCAGCCACAACATTTGCTTAAACCCGTCTAATCCAGAAGAAGATCCTAAAGGCTTCAATTCTATCAAGACTGAAAGATACAAGGAAGCTGCAGAAAAAAAAGCTTAAGCCTAGAAGAGGTTCATTCATGAAGCTTAAGGAAAGAAGCCGTCTCCACAACATAAAAACACGAGGTGAATCAGTGAATGCTGATATAGAAACTTCAGCAAGTTATCCAGAAAATCTAGCTAAAATAATTGACGAAGGTGGCTACAATAAATAACAGATTTTCAATGTGGATGAAATAGCTTTAAATTGAAAGACACCATGTAAAACTTTCGTAGCTAGAGACAAGTCAATGCCTGGTTTCAAAGCTTCAAAAGACAGGTTGACCCTACTTTTAGTTGAAGCCAATGCCCATTTATCATTTCAAAAATCCTACAATCCTTAAGAATTATGTTAAATCTACTCTGCCTGAAAAAGAAAGCCTAGATGAGAGCAATTCTGTTTATAGGATAATTTACTGAATATTTTAAGCCCACTATGGAGACCTACTGCTAAGAAAAAAAGATTCCTTACAAAATATTACTGTTTATTGACAATGCACTTGGTGACTCAAGAGCTCTGATGGAGATGTACAAAGGGATTAAAGTTTCCATCTCTGCTAACACAATATCCATTTGTAAGCCATGGATCAAGGAGTAATTTGAAATCTTATTGTTTAAGAAATACATTTTGAAAGCTGATAGCAGCCATAGATAATGATTCCCTTGGTGGATCTGGGCAAAGTAAATCAAAAACCTTCTGGAAAGGATCCACCATTTTAGATGCCATTAAGAAAATTTGTGATTCCTGGGAGGAGGAAAAAATAGCAACATTAACAGGAATTTGGACAAAGTTGATTCCAACTTTCATGGATGACTTTGAAGGGTTGAAAGTTTCAATATTTTAATGGAGAAAGTAACTATAGGCATGACACAAATAGCAAGAGAAAGCCAGGCTCATGCATGTAATCGCAGCACTCTTTGGAAGGCCGAGGCAGGCAGATCATGAAGTCAAGAGTTCGAGACCAGCCTGACCAACATGGTGAAATCCTGTCTCTACTAAAAATACAAAATTTAGCCAAGCGTGGTGGTATGCACCTGTAATCCGAGCTACTCAGGAGGCTAAGGCAGGAGAATCACTTGAACCCAGGAAGTGGAGGTTGCAGTGAGCCAAAATCACGCCACTGCACTCCGGCCTAGGCAACAGAGTAAGATTCTATCTGTCAACAACAACAACAAAAGAACTAGAATTAGATGTGGAGCCTGAAGATGTCACTGAATTGCTGTAATCTCATTATAAAATTTGAACAGATAAAGGAGTTGCTTCTTATGGATGGGCAAGGGGAGTATTTTCTTGAGATGCAATCTACTCCTGGTGGTTCTGTGAACATTATTGAAATGACAACAAATGATTTAAAATATTCCAAAATCTTAGCTGATAAAGCAGCAACAAGGTTTGAGAGGATTGACTCCAATTTTGAAAACAATGCTATGGGTAAAATGCTATCAAACAGTATCATATGCTACAGAGAAATCTTTCATGAAAGGAAGAGAAGTCTTTTATACATTCAACCGATGCAGCAAACTTCACTGTTGCCTTCTTTTTAAAATTGCCGCAGCTACCCCAAACTTCAGCAGCCACCACTCTGATCAGTCAGCAGCCATCAACATTGAGGCAAGACTCTCCATTAGCAAAAAAGATTATGACTCACTAAAGGTTCAGATGAATGCTAGCAATTTTTTAGCAATAAAGCATTTTAAATTAAGGTGTATATATTGCTTTTTAGATATAATACTATTAAATGTTTAATACACTACAGTATAGTATGCACATAATTTTTATTTGCACTGAAAAACAAAAAAACTTGTGTGACTTGCTTTATTGTGATATTTACTTTATTGCAGTGGTCTGGAGCTGAATCCACAATATCTCTGATATATGCCTGTATATAATCTTAAACAGTAAAATAATTCCAAAAACATGGATATTTGGAATGGTAGCATTTCATCCTAAGCCTAACTTGGTCTTCATCTAATATCCCGTATATCAAATTATAAAGCTTAATTGGCAGAGTCTGCACATTTAATAAGGAACACTAAACTGGATAGCGTCTTCTGGTATTAACTCACAACCCCATTCTCAGTAGGAGCCATGAGTTTCCAGAATTGGTGATGGCTGTTAACATGCTTTCAGTGAAAGTAACACAGGATGCTACTCAAAATAGCTTTAAACATCAGACAATGTATAACCTTGCATATCCAGAAGGATTTTATCATTGACGCAGGAACTATTCAACTTTTCTAATTCCTCAGCTTTGCCCTCAGGCTTCTCTCTTCCACCTAATTGCAAGTGGCTGTAGCAGCTTCAAATATTGCATTCTCACCCCTCAAAAAGACTGAAAAACTTTATGTTATTCCTTTGAGCTTCTTTTTTTTTTTTTTTGACAGAATATTGCTTTTGTTGCCCAGGCTGGAGTGCAATGGGCCATCTCAGCTCACCACAGCCTCTGCCTCCCAGGTTCAAGCAATTCTCCTGTCTCGGCCTCCCAAGTAGTTGGGACTACAGGCATGCGCCACCACACTGGCTAATTTTGTATTTTTAGTAGAGACCGGGTTTCACCATGTTGGCCAGGATGGTCTCGAACTCTCGACCTCAGGTGATCTACCTTCCTCGGCCTCCTAAAGCGCTGGGATTACAGGTGTGAGCCACAGCACCCAGCCCTTTGTGCCTCTTATTAAGTAGTAACAGTTTTTCCAGGCACCTCCCGGCAGGCTTTCCTTTGTGTCTCATCCGCTGAGTTACATCAGGTGACCATTTCCATTTCTATCACTAGAAAGATAAACGATTGGCTTCAACTAACCAATATTTACCCTCTTACGGTGAAAGAAGCCAGACTTCCTTAAAGTAAATGGTCTCCCATTACTTCAACAACTCACAATTCTGTGTATACACGGAAGGAGCAGAAATAGGGGAGAGCAATGTCTATCACAAATACCTAAAAAATAAATGTTTGGGGTGCACAATTACAAAAGGAAAAGAGCAATTGAAAAAAAAGAAAATGTAAGTTTAAAATAATCTCAGGAAAATTAAAATAAAATAGAAATTATTTTAAAATTGTCAATAAATAAATATATTGCATTTTATATTGTCATTGGAAATTATGTTAAGGGGAAACTGGTGCAGCTAAAAAGAAAAAACATTGAAAAAATATCTTACAACAGCTAAATTAAGAGAAAAGAGAGCTATATAAATCACCACAATTTTGTTAGTATTCTTCTATCCTACCCATTAAAATGGGCCTCCAATTGACATTCAAACAATATACTTAATTAGATTCACAGATTAAAGTTTTCTACTGTAGTGAGTTCAACTACTTTCTACAAAGATTTTACATATATATATGTGAGTGTGTGTGTATTGTGTGCATGTATATATGTATGTGTACATATACGTTTTTATTAAGAACTGATCCTGATTCTGTGGAAGGAGGGAAGCAGAGTCCAATCTAGATTGATTTTGTTTATAAAAAACATTTTTTACAAGATGTCTTTTATACACACCTGTGAAATATTTATCTCTCTGTAAATGAATATGTTGGCCCTCTGCCCCACAGAGTTTTATATATTTTAAAACTAAAAAGCCTTCCTAATTTTTTTCATTAAGTAAAATGCTATAAAAACAACAACAAAAATTGTCAGGGGTCTAATTGTGCTTCTCCAACCCCGCTCCTAAAACCTAATAACAGACATTTCAGAGAGCAACTCCCTACAAGGGTGAAGATGTGGTTCACTGTGTGTACAGGGCATCAAAGCAATCTCTGTGCTGTTTGTTTTCTTCTCAAATTCTGCCTCTCTCTGCTCCTCAATCTAGGTACTCATGCCCCCAGAATTAGAAAATACTCTGCTTTCCAGCAGTCTCTCCACCATCACATAGGGGCACATTCTAAGGACTAAGAAGATACACATAATGATGTTATGATTTAAAAGAAATATGATCCAAGCGCTCTTTCATTATTATTTCATCTGCCAGGAACTGGGGATAACAATATTAAGAACAGGTGTTCTTAATTAGCCCGGAATGGTGGCATGGTGGCATGTGCCTGTAATCCCAGCTACTCAGGAGGCTGAAGTGGGAGAATTGCTTGAACCCCAGAGGCAGAGGTTGCAGTGAGCCGAGATTGTGCTACTGTACTGTAGCCTGGGCAACAGAGGGACATTCCATCTAAAAAAAAAAAAAAGTGCTCTTTATACTCAAGGAGCATTTGGCTAGAGAGAAAATGACAAAAATAAGTACAGGAAGATAATGAGGTGTCATGAAAGATGTACAATGTGTAAGTAGGCCACCAAGGAGGAATTCTCCCTGAAGAGTTCAGAAAAAAAGATTCGGGGATCATATTTTATTTATGAATAATATAGGTTTACTATATCCCATCATTACAAAATGAATGCACTCTCTTAACAAATGCATAACTCCACATCTCTAAATAATCACCAAATAGACTAAATGCTGGATTTATTCAGTCCTGCTTGGTTGCATAAGTTTAAAATTCATCTTCTTTCAAAGCAGAATTTTTAGTCACTAATTTCACAATCTGTTAATAGCTTATCTGAAAGATAACAATGTCCTGCAATTGTTATTGATGAAAAGTGTTTTCTGTCACTATTTGTTGAACAGAGAGAGACAACCCAAACCAGGTTCAGTACATGCATGAGGTTGTCCACTGAGATCCATAAAAGCTTACATGAAATAGACACTTTATCAAGAGGCAATGAATTGAAAGGTGTGTTGTTTAAAGTCTTATTTACTCTGCAGGCACCTTTTTGACTCACTGCTACAAGTATCCACAAAAACTCCTCTTGAGCTAAGATAGTTTAAGTTGTTAACTGCGCTAAGGAGACCATAATCCATAGATCATGATCCAAACAGATAGTAAGCCTGTCATACTGAAGCTTAGTAAGAGAATCTTGATTGTAGCTTGGTGAACTGATTAATGAGCTAAAAAAAGAAAATCCTTCTGAATTATTAAAGGGGCTTCTCATACTCTGAAAAGATGGATTCAGTCAATAATTCTCAATATTTATCCCAGCTTCTCATAAATATTTCTTAGTACTGTTCTTATCTACACTAAAAACTAAACTAGCAGGCACCCAAAGCCACAAAGCTTCAGCTCTAGAAGGTCCAATTCAGTCATTCATTACCAGGCGCACATATAATGTGGTTAATCCTTCCTAATGAAAGGGTTTTACTGCTTTTGCTTTTTCTACAAACTTCCATAGACCCATAAGCATGGTTGAAATGTGTTTCTCCACATTGATATCTCTCATTCATACCTGTGATATGCAACAGGTGGCAAATAAATTACAAAATGCAAAGAGATCTGTTGCCTAGTAAACAATGCCTGGGACTTTGATTTCTTCATTTCCTAGGGTTGGGAATGTAGATTTGAGAAGTAAATACACAAAAAAATCTGCTTCAACTGAGAGGGTTCTAGTAATATCTCAATAAGCCACAAGTAACCGCATCACTATAGAGCTCAATGTATTATTTAAGAAATAGTACCCTTGAGAGCTGAAGACATTTCTTAAAGGAAAACCTTGCTCATTTCTAAGCCATCCATCACGTAACTCATATGAGACTCATATGGTGTACCTGGAGTATAATTTTATAATAATTAATTGTTTATGTTTATCTTTTATATCATGTTATTTTTATATTATTTTATATTATATATATTTATATATTATAATTATAAATATAATAATAATATACTCCAGTATCTGGAGTATAATAGTACCCTTGTAAAAAAATGACCTGCAGAACTATTCCAGTTAGATCCTGTTGGCCCTTGAATCATTAATGCACTCCAAGTTTACATTCATTCAAGATTGGCTACATAATTTGGGAGGCTCGATTCAAAATTAAAATTCAGGGTCCTTTTTAAAAAGTATTTAAAAATTCAGGACAAGGACATCTAAGCGTTAAAACAAGAGTGTGCCCTTCTAAGTGCAGGGTCCTGTGTAATTAGTTACACAAGTCTCACTCAGAAAGCCAGCCTTATATTCATTACCTATTATGCATTGTGTTGAATAATGCATAGAACAAAAATATGAATAAGAAATAGTCAATGGCCAGGCATGACTCATGTGTATTTCCTGCCTCATGAGGCAGGAGGGTCACCTGAGCCCAAGAGTGCAAGATCAGCCTGGGCAACATAGTGAGACCCATTTCTACAAAAGATAATAAGTTATCTTTGTTAACATAAACATTTAAAAAATTAAAAACACGTAGTTCTTGCTTCCAAGCAGTTTACAATCTAGAGTCATATCTAAAATCTGTAAGTCAAGTGTTGTTAATTACATTAAAAATATTCATTACTCAGAGTAGAAGAAGAAATGAAAGAGTACATCCACTTGGCTATCTGGGAATTGTATTATATCTACGGGTGATTCTCTCTCACACTATGTAATGGACACACTATGTAACGTAAAAAATAGAAGTTTTTTATAAGCTTCTTCCATGCATTTGAAAATGCTGTTCCTTCTGACTGAACTGATTTCCATTGAATCATTGCTTGGCTAATCCTGTCCATGCTTCAGGTCTCACCGTTTTACCAACTGAGAGATTAAATTAGATCACCAGTTTTGCTCTCACAGCTCTCCAGATCTTGCCTTCCAAGTGTCTATCATAAGGTTTTAGTTTTATGTTTAAGTTGGTGATTTTGTTTTTATTTACTCTAAACTCCATAAACTTGAAACTTTTAGTTACTTAAAACCCCATTTTGTTTTTATTTACTTTAAACTCAGTGCAGGGAACCATCCTTCATTGTTGTTCATTGGCGTCTCCCCACTTCCTATTTTAGGACTAGGGCCAGGGTGGCACTTAATAGGTATTTGTTAAATAAATACCATTAAATGAAAATCCTAATGGAAGTGGACATAAGCAATAAGAAGTTAAAAGGGAGAAAGTGTAAATAAAAAGGTTGAACAAAACTATAAGTTATTAGAAAATAGCAAAGAGCCCAGTTTGGCTGAAAAGTGGGTTTTGACTTATACTAGGAAATAGAAGGAATTAAAGCACTTGATGGTATGAAGGAAGCCATATTGTGGAAATACTTGAGACCCTAACTGGGAAATTTCTATGTCATATAATAAATAATGAATGGGAAGGTTGTTGTTAGACTTTTTTTTAACCAGGTAACTGTTTATATATATATATTAGAAAATACAAAATTGTATTTTGACCAGAAGTGCTTCTAAGCAACTTATGGGCTGGATTGAAGTGCTTTATGGGAGAGATGATTGTCTAGACAGTATATTTAAAGAAAGTTAAGGTATAAATTTGAATTGGGAAAGAAGATTTGGGCAGGAAATACGGGAACAAAGATGAAGACAGGAAAAATATTAGAAATTTTGTTCATAGAGTGATTTAATTTAGTCATCTAACTTGTCAGTCTTGGGAAAATTTAAAAAAGGAACCCTTCTCCTTTTTTCTAATATTCTGTTGAATTAATAAACTATTAACTACAGTACATTTGCCTAAAACAGGAACTTAAAAGTTGAGAAACATGCTTAAGTTCGGTCTACACTAACCACATGCTAAGTTTCATTTTCAGTCATGTTAGCTAACAGAACTGCAAAGAGAGACTAAATCTTTGATAATGTGTTTTCTGGAGTGATTTTTAAAATGGATTATACAAACTTTACCACTTACTAGAATTCGTATACCTTAGAGGCATTTTGAAATGGAAGTGTTTTAGTAGAAAAAATCCTCACCCCAGCCAAAGAAAAATTGGGGACTTAACAAATTACAAAAATAAAGTACGTCCATCCTTTGAAAAGACTTTTTAAAAATAAATGAGATGTATGAAACAGAAACCAATGAAACAAATTTTTTTGTATTTAATCAGCATCTAACAGGTCTGTTTATTAAATCACCTTTTAATGTTGATGTAAGGCAAAAGTGCACACTACTTTTATTAAAGGGGGACAAAATGCTATATTAACATAGAAAAGAAATTATTTCTGTGCACTCTTTATGATAGGCTGATCATTTCACATCTTGGCATATTGCTATTGAATGTGGCATGTAAAGTTGGACGATAGTAAAAAGATTGCTTAAACTCAATGATTACAGCACATGCTTTAAAACTCAAGGGCTTCTATTGCTGGGTTTGTGACTCAGATGTCATACCTAATAGGGTTATTTTGTGTTGCTGTTCAGTTCATAAACTCTTACTACTTAATCTCTGAAGATGAATAATGGTCTACTTCAGATCCTTCATCCATTTTGAGACTTTCCTTCAAACACCCAAATTGTAAATCAAACTAATGTGTATTAGTAATTATTTATGATTTCAACATGTATTCTATAACTGTGGTGAGTGCTGATGATAAAAATAATAAGAAAATGTACCTGCCACAAGACAAAATTACAACAAATTTAATTAAAGAACTTAATTAGCTTTTACTTGTGATTCCAGCACCAGGCAACACATTGTTTTACAAAATAGAATGGATGTTTTGATGAGCCAAGCAGAGAAGTTTGGCTTTATAGACAGAAAACGGCTGAGGAAAGCAGAAACAGAACAAAAAAATGGATTGGTTGCTTCATACTTAAGTGAAGGAGACTTCCTTGTCATGCCCACTGAAACTGTCCTGTTTGGCAACTTGACTTTTATCATTCTCTTTCCTGATTGCCCGGAAGGTTAGAAACAGCTTGGTTTCAGCTTGGTAGTATGCAGCTTTAATGTGAGTAATTCCATTTTGGTTTGGTCTCTTGGGCCTAGTACAGAAGCTCAGTTCAAACCAATGGCCTCCCATAAATTGTATTTGACAAGCCCCCAAAATAACTTTTAGTGCTCTACCTTCTACTTCGATAATTATTCAGAAGAATATTGAATGTATGAACCTAACTATGAAAAGCAGCAGTGTTACAAAAATATTTTGTTTCTCATACTAAGCATATTATAGATACTATTCCTAAGGTTTGGGGGAAAAAAATATGTGCCACAGACAATGTAAACAATATTCTTAGATATTGTTTGTTATCTCTTGATGAAAAAAAATTGGCTTTGCTGCAAGCTGATTAGGAGATGAAGAATAAATATTGTTTTGCAAAGAAATTCTGTTTATCACAGAAATTGCATTACATTCACTTCTTTTTGGTATTAAACTTTTGTTACTTATACTTAAAAATCTCTTTGCAAAATGTTCCTAACTTTTCCCTTGCTTTCACATAAATAATTGACACACAGAAGGTATATGGTCTGATTGAATTTAGAAAAAATATCTACCTTCAGACAAATGAGAAAATTCACTGAAAGGGCTCCTCACACTGAGTAAGATGAGTAAGCAGTCAACAAACACACTTTAGCTAGTGCTGGCATCAATGAGAGCACCATCAAGCTTTGGACAAGGTAACACAATTTAGTTTCCGACTGCCTTGTCCACGGTTTTCCGCAACTTGAAGAAGCAGACAGGACTTTCTATCAGTAATGTTAACAGCTTCCCTGACGGGGGGGAAAAAAACTGTGGAAGAGAATATAAAGTGAAACAAAGCAACATTTTATAAATGTGAATCTAAAGAAAACTTTGCTCTCTTTTATTTCCTATTGTTTTACAAGCATATTTGTTTTATTTGTCATTGACTAGTCATGCTAAAAATTGAAGACGCTCATCACTTTGTGTTTATGTTGATGTTGTAAATAGACAAAAACTCTGTTCCATAAGCCAAAAAGTTGCTGATATCAAATATGCCTGTGTAATACAGGCATACTCCTTAATGGCCTTAAACATTGATGTACTGTTTAAATCTCCGTTACCTTGAGAACTTGGTTTTGGAGGTTTTCTGTTTTGTTAGTTGGTTTTGATTGTTTTGATTGAGTTTTTGCTTTTATTTTTTTAATCTATAAAATGAGTCACAGCTTCCTGACAAAAGAGAAGGAAAGACTAAAGTGTTAATATTTAAAAAGAACACTCAAAGTAAGTACTCTGCTTACCTCCTTAGAAATCATATGGGTACTGTAAACAGCAAATGGACTAAGAAGATTAGAAAGGCATAAAGACATGCTTTGCATGTGATTTTATGAGATTATTGCAAAAATGAACTCTCCTTACACAGACTAATCTGAGACATTACAGGGTTGCTGAAAATGCTCTAAAGAAAGCAATGATGTCACATGGTACAGTAAACAAATGCTGGAATTGTGGTGGTTTGGAGATTGGGTTATTGTCAAGAAAGTGGAATGCTTGCTAGCATTGATTTAACTGTAATTATTTGTAATAGGGTTTCTCAAAAACTAGGTAGTATTCCTGGATAATAAAACATAGATTGTTGGGCCCTGTGTACAAAGTTTCTGATTCACTAGTTATGGGGTTAGGTCCTAGAATTTCTAATATGTCTCTAAGGGACGCTGGTGTTTCTCGAAGTGATGCTGGTGTTCCTGATGAGACCATTAAAAAAGGAGTTTAAACTAAATCAAGAGCAGGTAAGGAATGTAAATATGAGAAGCTGTCACAGTAGAAGGTAGTGAAGCTTTTACGAGAGACAAGTATGCCCTGCCTAAAGTATTCAAGTTGAAAATAAAATAATAATACCAACGACAATTAGAGTAAATGCAGTTTAAAACAAAATTAAAGGATATGAGCCTGATTTATTCTGTGTGCTTCTTGAGTGTAAATTTTTTTAATAATTTTACATTGTCTATATTACTGAGTTTTTATATATTCCAAGTACAAACTTGATTATGACTTCATTGAATTTAGTCTCTATATTTTCATTGCAGAAAACTGAGGCTTATGGAAAAAAATGGAAAATTTAATGAGAAAGCCACAATGAAAAATCTCAAAAGGAGGGACTTCTAAAAAATAATTACAAAAAAATAATTACAGACACCTAGGAATTTAAGAGGTAGGCTGCCACTTGCTGCAGGAAGCTCAGGAGAAACTGATAAAAGTCCTGGACAACAAGTATTAATAGCTTGTAAAAAGTATTCAAGGGCCGGCACTTAAGGGAAAGAAAGCCAACATTTATTGGAGGTCTATGATATGCTATAATTTCCTCTAGGCATCCTTTGAATGTTTTTCTCATTTATCCTCACAATTGTTCTATAAGATGATATTGTTAGTACATTTTACAGATAAGGAATCTAAAACTCAGAAACATTAAGAAACTTGCCTGTTGTCACATATCTAGTAAATGTGAGAGCTGAACAGAGGCCTGCCTTACTCCAATGACCATTTGGTTTTTGTTATATCACTGGCTTTTGCTCAGCCACAAAATTGAGAACATGAGAGGATTGTCTGTACATGAAACGCTTCCCTAGGTCTACTTTTCAACCTGAAAAAAAAATACAAATTCTTCTTTTCAGACAGTCAAATAACAGAACCTTATCAACCTGGAAGACAGACCGTATTTTTAATTGTTTTATCAAAATACTCTGGAGAAAGGAGGGTAAAATGCAAAGAGCTTGAGTTTTAGCCATCAACTCGCTAAATTTAAATCCTAGTTTCATTACATCTTGTCATTCTGCTTTCCCCAGTAACATACCAGGATCAGGTAAATTATATCTAACTAATATGAGAATAAACAGACCTATGTGACCTAACTTAAATTTACATGATATAAATAAAATGTTCAGGCACAATTCCTGCCATATTACAGATGTTGCAGAAATATTATTTCCATCTACCTTTGTCTAAGTTAATATTATAAGCCAAAACACTCAGAAAATGTTCTTACTACTCGTTAGCAACTCTTTTGTTTTTCTCAGCAGTCCCTTATCTGAACTCTTTCACTTTTGTTTCCTGTTCCACTGGTCTCTTCCGCTTTGTTTGCAGTGCTTCTAATCTTTTACTGAGCAAAAATGTCTTTTGTCTTATACTCTTTTATGAAGTACTAGCCTAGATCCTAACATTCTCTAAAGAAAAGATGCTATGAATGCAATGTTTAAGCAGTCTGAAATGGCACCTGCATCATCATATTTCATACTTTCATATTTTTGTTTATATTTCTTTGAAATTAGTTTTAGTCTTTCCTGTGTGTAAAAATAAATATGCTCATTGTAGAAAATACTAAAAATGCAGAACTTTTTAAACTTCTCCAAAATTCTGCAACTCAGAAAAACCTCCACACTGTTAGTATTCTCATTTTTTTTTTTTGGCAGGCATCCTTTCACCGCATTTGTGTGTGTGTGTGATCGTAATTGAATTCGAAAATAATATCATATTCTTTTTTTTGTCATTAGAAAACAATTAAATAACATAGCTTTTAATAGTTGCATAATATTTCATCATATAACTATCCCTGCTTTATTTGTTTATAATCTCCCCTGGGAAAAGAGTTGCAATACAAATATCTATTTAAATTGCCATTGCTTGAAAAATAGAACTAATGAGAAAACACACAATTACAATGCATATTCAATCTCATAATTGTGGAGTTTGTACAGCTATAGCTTTGGCAAAAGAAGAATTAAAATATCAAAAATTCACTATCATTCACTAAGTGTCTCATGAATAGTTTTACCAGTTTATACCGTATATTGTTATTATGAAAATGTTCATTGATATACCATTTTGTTATTGCTAAGAAGGCAATAATTTTCTATAGATATTTGTTGAATAAACAGAAATAAAAAAGACTTTTGTAGCTTTATATTCTTATAAAGAAGAATTTTATATTTTTTAAAAATTATTCAAAAAATAATTTTCAAGAAGGGAAATACCATTTCCTAACCTTACACAAAATACATATGGTAAGTGGATAGAGGTTTACATGGTCACTGAAAGAAAATTTCCCATTTTAAATTTTAATTATTTTTTTCATATTCAAATTCCTCTATTAATTCTTTATTCACAGGTGCTATGTGAATACAAGCAAATTTTTCATCCAGTGACCCTCTCTTGTGATATCTTTAAAAACAGTTGAACTAAACAATTCTTTCGTCCATGTCAGCTCTAAAATCCTACATTTCTGTGTTCTAAAGGTTAATTAATGTGGTTTCTAAATCAAAGCATAATAAAATTATATTGGGTGCCTTGTTTTTGAGAATGAAAGAGAATATGCACAAAAACTTTATTAATATTTTTCAGGTATGTTGCTATATGTTAGCTAAAGCTTTAGAAATTAAATAATTGTATAAAGTATTCTGATTAACTATAATTACTGATTATGTAGGACATTTGTAGGCACAAAGCATGCATCTAAAAAATATATTGCTTAGTTAAAAAAACTTGTTTTTACAGCACTATTAGTTTTTATAAGATAAGCCATTTGTGTAAGGCACAAGAGTGGAAAAATTCTTTTATCAAATAGAGGATTACATAGTAAAGGGTGCATTCTCCAGAATTTTCATAGTTTAAAATATTTAATACTCTAAGAGTTCTTAGTGGATCAGTACATACCATGAAAAGTTATTTTTGAAGCGTATTTAAGCAGATACAATGTTATCATACGAAGGCAAATTATAATATTCCTTCTTACTAACAGGGCCTCTGGGTACTTTCTGATCTTTTACCTAAGTGCATTTCATATTCTTTAGTTATTTCTAAACAAAGCCAATACATTTGGTCCAAACGTAGGAAAAAGTAAGCAGAGCTTGCATTGAAATCCATTAGATGAATACATTTTTTATTGATAAGCTTTGTTACGTGATACAGCTAGGGATGGAGGTTGTGGTCAAAGCAGTAACAGAGATCAGCAGAGGACACTTCAAACACCACTATCACTGCTATGGCTTTCTGCTCTTCATCCTGTTTTAAAGATTGCTCAGATTTTTTCAGGAAGTGTGTAGAAATATGTTTGAGGTGCAGCATGCTTCTCTTATTTTGTTGATAGAGTCTCTGGCATTAGCCAGACTTCTTGGAAGAGTAACCGTTTTTAATGGCAAGCTAACATGTCCTCTAACAAAAACCTTCTCTTCCCACTTTTTCTAACCAGTTTGCTGATTTCCATGTTAGTGTTCACTTTTTTCATCATAAGAGCCTAAAATGCCTTGCATTTTGGCAAAGTGAACTTATTTTCTTTTTTAGCTTCTAAAGTATTTAAAACAAAATGTGTCAACTGCTTGAACTTTTATTTTTATATCAATCAATATTTCCTGGTCTTCTTTTCAAATGAACTCACTTTTCTAAAGATGTTTGAGAGGCCACCTGATTTCAGGAGTAAAAATATAAAAATGAGAAGAAAGTGTTTACTATGTTCAACTAAATTTGTGGCAAAGAATCAAAACATGCATATATCCAAACTGCAAAATATCTCTAGTTAAAATATAAGCTGTTTAACATTAACTTTAATGTTAGCAACCTCACAAATGCCTTCTCTACAAGTCAGGGCCTCACAGAAAGCCATAAAAGGAAAGGAATATAATTTCGCTTGCTGGCACTTACTGAAAAGCTAAAATAGAATAGTAAGAGAAATCATATTTGCCAGCCCTAACAGAAGGAGTTGTGAAACATCATCTCAGAAGATTGTAAGTTATTATAAAAATGTTGTAATTACCATGCTATTAACTATGCCTTATAGGAGTTGAAACTTTTGTTTAACCAAAAATTATTTCAAAAACAGGAGCTAATTACTTACATTTAGAAAATGTATTGCACACTTTCATTTGGAGCATTTCAAAATGTAGCTTTAGGTTGAAATACAATTGTCCATTTTTATTCCCTAATGAGAACTAGGATTTTTGAAATATTTTCATATATACTAATAATATCTTTGAAATAATTCACTTCTTTTTCCAGTTGGACTCAAAAGATTTTTTGAAAACTGTGTTATTTATTTCATAAATTCGTAATTCTTTAAGGCAAACATGGGTGCATGAAAGTTAGTTAAAGCACACCTACAGTAATAAATTACATGATTCTTACAGCGAGTTATTGCTCTTTTTAAAAGTGATTCATTGGCTATGGCTTGGGTAGCTTAACCCTTTGAAGTATGTGTATGTGTGTATAGAGATTACACATGTTTTACAAAATTCTTAAGTTTGGAATTACAGGTATGTATATGGAATTGTGAAGTAAATACAGAAAGTTTGGATAAAATGTCACTTTGGCAGAACCCTAAAGATTAGTGTCAGCCATGGATCTTTTTGCTGATGTAGTAATGCACACTTCAGTTGACCTTAGACAATGACTCTCTGTGTTGATTACTGCATTATGTCATTACGTAGTGTATTTATAGGTTTTCAGGTATAACTGTGAAAGTGAATTACTTTTCATTTATTTTCTAATTACAATTTTCAATCTATGTCATATCCAAGGGAACATAACAAGAAAATAAATCAATTTATTTCTCTGTTTCTATTTTAATAGAAAAAAAAGAAAACCAAGCTTTTCTGATTTTTTCTGAAATTGCTTTCTTAAAAACAGATTTATCTTAAAATTTAAATTCAAATATGAGACTCATTGCCAAGATACATGTTTAACATTTTTTTCCTTCAGAGAACTTTGTTTCTTATAAGAATAATTTATATGGCTGAGGCTCTAGTCCCAAAACGGTTTTAAATTGAAAAAAAAAGAAAGCAGCCTTTAAGAAACCAAAATGCCCATTTTGTCTTAAATGAATCTGCCAATGCCTCTTTTCTCTTATTCTCTACTATCCTCAGTCACACACACTTCAACAAGCCTACCCACTCCCTGTTTTCACACAGTTTCTTCCCTAGAGTAAATCCTTTTCAGGCGGCCTTATGGTTTGTCCACAGCCTAGACAATGCAAATATCACCAAATGAGTCCCTGGGATACGTGTTAATAAAAGCTGTACAATGTAATGTTAAGAACCAGTTGGCTTCTCTGTCTCCGAATACTGATCTAATACATGTTTGCAGATTAGAATTAGACAATGGATAAATTTACATACAGTTCTGTGCTCTGTAGAGAAATGTAGCTGCTTTAGAGTAGAACGGCAAAATGTGGCTTTTCTGAACTTAGAAGAGGCAGTTCTGGCCCCTCCTCCTTCCCCATTTTAATGGTTCGACTAACCATAGAGAAACACCCTTAGCATATTTGGGGAAGTAAGTTGTTATTTTATCGGTTTGAGGACTGCTCTCAACTTATCTTTTATATGTTCTCCAGCCCTAGGTTTGTCTTCAAACATCTGAAAAGGCAAAAGCGCTTGCTCTCAGTTCTGTATTAACTTCTTGTTGCAACAGGAATAGTCTGTTCATCTCATTTGCCTATACATTCATTTTTTTCTTCCCTTGGTTTTCTACCCATAACATTCCCCAACTTAATTTACTGCTTGGAAGTTCTATATTGAAGATCACCCATTTCCTATCTATTCCCTGCTCATTCTTCACTGTGTCTATGGATATATCTGATGCTCTCTATTCTTAAAAGAATGAGAAAATAAGAAATAGAAAGAAACTGAGGGGTTGTTTTAAATCTCAACCAAGAAAATCATTGACATTACACCTAGCTGATATAAAATCTACACACTCAAGTGTTCAAGAAATTTCATTTTCTTTTAGTATCACAAGTTTAAAAGTTTGATTCTAACTCTGAGACCTCTTCCCATTGGGATGACAGGAAATTCAATACTGCCCATCTTCTCTCACTGCCCTTCACCCAGGCCCATGGTTATTAAGAAATAGAAGTCAAATGTAATGTAGAAACAGTAAAAGGTGGCACCTTTTCAAGAATGTGCCCCTCTCTACATAGGCCTTTCTGATTGCTGATCTTGCTTGGATAGATCTTCGGTATTTTCAACAGAAGACATAAATGTTCATTTTTATATGAATTCTCCCAAATCATAAATATTTATTTAAATGATGCCATTTAAAAGTATACAGCTTTAAGCCAATTCAGCCCATTGGCCATCATTTTACAACTTCTGTGTTGAATATAGTAAGTACCATATGGGCACTTGCCAGCAGGCTGCTTCAGCCTTTCTGCCCTGCATGAAGGCAAGGGTCAGCCTGACTATCTGTTCGTTAACTTTAGAGCCCAGGAGCTCAGGGGAGATGCTTGCTTGGATAGTCCCTGCTCTAACATTTGGTGATTCTCATTTATTACAGAGTACTTTGTACTTCAGGAGTTCTCTAGTTCTAAAGGTTGTTTGTACAAGCACATCTATAAAAAAATTAATTGCACCAAATAGTAGGCATTGCATGGTTCTTATCAGGTGAAACTAGAGGAAGTATTTGGCACATTGCTTTATTCTTTGCAGAGATTCTGTAATTCCAACACTATGAGGAATATATTGGTAAAAGGAGAGATGAGAGGCTGGTGTCTGGTCCCTTAATACATGACGGGCTTCAAAAGTCCGGGCAAGACAAATAGAAGAGGTGTGAATCTGGACATGGATAAGGGAAAGAATGGAAAAGAAAATTGCAAGAGATGATGTAGAGTAAACTGGATAGGATTTGGTATCAAAGATATAGAGAGTGGTTGGGAAAGGGCATAGTAGACACAGATGTCTGTGGTTTAAGGACTCTGGATGAGAGGATGAATTTTCCCTTCTTCAAAATATTGGCTAATAAAACATTAGTTTCAGATGATCTATAATCAGTTCTATTTTGGACAAATCAGATAACACTCTGCATCTTGAAAGTTTCCATTGGCTTTCTGATACAAACGGGACACATTTTAGCCTCTACTACTTAGTCTAAAAAGTCCTTTAACATACAACCTCAAACTGCCTCTCTAGTCCTTACATAGCACCCTGAATGCTCAATGTTCTACATCTACTCAAACACACTATATTTCTTTGCTGTTTCTAAAATATTCTAGGCAAATTTCACAAGTATGTTGTCTCTGTCTGCAATGCCCGCCTTCTTCACCTAGCAAATATCTGATCCTTCTAGCACCAGTATTGAAGATGCTACCTTGGCAAAGCCATTCCCAGCTCTCCCTGGAAAAGCTGTTTTTAAATACGTTTTACTCTCTGCAATAATAGCTTATCCCTTACTTTAGATAATAATTTTTGGATGCTTACAATTTTCTAGGTTTTCTCCAACATACAATATAAAATTTTAACAGATGATAATTTATTGTAATTCACTAAATTCAGTAGCTTACTAAATTTTACTAATTACATAATATATACTAAGTATTTTGCTTTAGTTCTGAGATGAGTCATCAAAGACTATTTTCCTTTTTTAGAAATTCAGGGGTTTAAATTACTTTTAAGGCAGTATACATATGCAAATAATATTTACATATAATCAGAAATTTTGGTGACATTTTAAAAATAGATAGTTTTGAACTTCAACTTTATTTTTAAAAGATAATATATTTAGATGGTTCAAACACAAAAACAATATTAAAAAGTTATAGTATTATTTTAAATATAAAAGATAGTGAGACCAAGTTGTTTATCAGTTCTTTCACATGAAAGAGTTTAACCTAAAGAACTTTGTTTTGAATGTAAATATTTGTATGAGAAGATTTGGAAAACAGAGGCTTTCCTGTCATTTTACAGTTACTAGTATTTTAGAAATTAAGTAAGTATTCAGAAATTAGTTCCTTTGGCTAAAAAGTAGAGCATATCTCTGTCTTATATGAAACTTCTAAAAGTTTCTGTGGTTTTTATATTATCTGAGGATTTAATATACTTTCAGTTGCTAGGATATCATAAGTTAAAAAATAAAATCATTGAACCATCGAATAAAAAACAGTTTTGAAATGTAATTCTTTACTGTGGTGGATATAAGAATTAATCTTTTGTTTATTGTATAATTTTCCTATTAGGTAAAAACAGGAAAACTGTTTCATGATTAAATAGTGACCAAATGGCTCATTTACTCTTTTCTGTGTTTTTGGAAACACACAGGTATATGGTTGCCAAATCACAAAGAGCCACAGGAAGGTGTAGTTCAGAACCAGTGGTGAAGGACGGTGAAGACTGTTAAGGAAGCTATTTTCATTATTATGCTGGTCACTGGCTCTGCTAACTGGGTCACTGTAAATTAAATCAACCATGTTTACAAATGCTGTTGCATAAAGAAATATTTCCCTACATATTAAGAGAAAATTGCTAAACTAAAAATGCTATTTTTTACTTTCTCTGATTATTTTTACTACCCAAAGTTTCTCTAATTCCAGGTATTCACTGTTAAATTGGCAGAATAAGTTTATTCAAATCAGTTTGTGCCTAAAACAGCTCTCATTTTAGCTCTTGCCTGTCCTTTCCCTACCCAGATATTTTGAAAACAACTTGAGATAGCACACAGAATTATGGTCACTCAATAGAGTTTTACTTTCTTAAAGCTGATGATTTATTTCAGGGAAAATAAAAATTACCTACCATTCTTACTAGCGAAGTCACTTTGAACAAGTGGCTGAAATGTGTTTTTTTTAGGATGCTAATTGTGAACATTAAATAAGACCATGCTTATACGTTAGATAGTCAACAAACGTTAGATTCCAGTTAACTGGCCAACAACTTGGCCAAAAGGAATTGAGGCCACAAAAATACAGGAAATGGGAAAAGGGAGTAAAGGGTAGAAGAAAAAAAGAGGAAATATAGATAGTTGTGTCCCTCCAACAAAGTCCCTTTAGGTACTATATTGGTAGACAGTAAATAGGCTGTTCCCTGAATATTTAAAACACATATTTGTTAATTTATCAAGGGCTAGAAGTATAAATTTACTTAATAAAATACTACTTCTATTAAAAAATTGGATAGCTTTGTAGATAACTTATAAAAAGAATTGATTCTAATTATCTGTTGTGTCAACAAATCTTTAAAATAAGTACCATTTCCTGTTAAAACCATACTAATGCCATATTTTTGCATAAACATTCCTGATGACAGATGGAGGGCAATAAATATGCTTGGGAAAATACCTTATATTTTGGCTGGGGTGGTGGTTCACACCTGTAATCCCAGCACTTTGGGAGGACAAGGTGGGCGGATCACAAGGTCAGGAGATCAAGACCATTGTGGCCAACATGGTGAAACCCCGTCTCTTCTAAAAATACAAAAATTAGTTAGGTGTTTTGGTGTGTGCCTACAATCCCAGCTACTAGGGAGGCTGAGGCACAAGATTCGCTTGAACCAGGAGGCAGAGGTTTCAGTGAGCTGAGATCATGCCACTGCACTCCAGCCTGGTGACAGAGTGAGACTCCGTCTCAAAAATAAATAAATAAATAAATAAATAAATAAAGTATCTTATGTTTCTATTCTTCCCTAAAGACATCTCAAAGGTGAACTGGGAATGAAAATCATTTTCTACAGCAGTGATATGGTCTGACTCTGTGTCCTCACCCAAATCTCATCTTCAATTGTAATCCCCACATGTTGAGGGAAGGACCTGGTGGGAGGTGATTGGATAATGGGGATGGTTTCCCCCATGCTGTTCTTGTGATAGTGAGTTCTCACAATACAAGATCAGATGGTTTAAAAGTATGGAACATCTCTCTTTCTCTCTCTCCTGCTGCCATTAAGAACTGCCTTGCTCCCCCTTTGCCTTCTGCCATGAGGGTAAATTTTTTGAGGTCTCTGGAGACATGTGGAACGATGAGTCAGTTAAACTTTTTTTCTTTATAAATTGTCCAGTCTCAAGTAGTTCTTTATAACAGTGTGAAAATGGACTTGTAAGCTGTAAGCTGGATTTTTAGAGAACTGACAGGAAGAAGTTTGGCCAGGAAAATGAGTGCTGTGCTTCTGATATCATTGGTTGTTTTCAGCTACCATCAGTTACAAGAGTTCAGGCAGGTTTGTTTGTGCCTGTCTTCAGAAAAAATAAAGAAAAAAAGGAAGGAAAGACAGGCAGGAGGGAGGAAGACAGGCTATATTGCCTTTGGTCTGAAATTTCTTATTTGCTAACCACCTGTTTCTGGCCCTCTAGTTAAATTCTCCTGCTGTTCAAACCACTTAGTGCTAGATGCATCTTTGTGCTCACATCTCTGACATTGAACTTGGCTAAAATTTGTCGCACTCTATTCTCTTTCCAACAAAAGTAGTCTATGTTTATTCCTAGTAAATGACTGTCTTGTGCCAAAGGTCATCCATCACTTATTCAAGCTTCCCCACCTCAACTGAGTCTAGAGAATTCAATTCACAAATCCCCCCACTTATACCTCTGTCACTACTGTGCAACTCTCCATTCTATCCATAAAACTGCTACTCATAGGAAGAATATCTTTAGGAAAGATGGTTAGTGGCTGTGGATAGTCCTCGGGCTCAAAGGACAAGTTAATTTAAGTCACACCAAACAGATTACGTATCTTATCCATTTTCTGTGATTAGAAAATAATGCTTAAAAGTGATTTGTGATTCATCTCTTGCTGCAAAGTGGGTATTTGTAGTTACAACTACAAATTGGCTTAACCAATTAAAGTCTTTGTGCAAAAAACCTTGGGATGAGAGGGTGCTCACACTGACAAACCAGTCAAGATAAAGCTCTTCAAAGGATCTGTCAGGAGGAGGCATATGCAGTGAAGACTGCAAATGAGGACAGCTAACTTGAACTTGTCCTTCTCCTGTCTTTTCGCTTTTCAGAAAGGTTCAGAGAAAGAAGGCATACAACTTTCACTATAAACAACTTTCACTATAATTCATCCCAGTGACTCTCCTAACATCACTTAGGAAGTTCAGTTCTTTTAAGTGTCCATCTCCTTTTTTTCCTTCAGCCATTTAGGTCTATTTACCTTTTTGCTGAATTCAATGGTAGGTGTTTGGTCCCCCAGTGTACCTGTTTCACGGTTCCTGCTAGTGTTTGATGTGTTTGTTATGTCTAGTTTATATCAACTTGCTCCTTTCGACTCAGTTCCTTAGGTACAGTCTCAAAGTTCTCATCACTGTTCAGTTTTCAAGATCTTCATTGTAGTGATCTGAGTCGTGGTTTGTATCAATGTAGGATTTAAGTTGCATACATTAACAAAGGCTTAGAAAAAGAATGAACACATTTTTCTTGTTCTAATGTAATAAGGAATCTGGAAATAGTTACTGCTGCTGGTTCATCAGCTGAAAAAATGTTAGGACTTGGCCCCCTCAGGTCCCCTAGATTCTTGTGATTACATGATGTCTGCATTGTCTTCAGACATCAGTCCAAATTGAAGGCAAGAGAAAGAAGGACTGAGTAAAGGTCAAGAGGCCCTATACCTGGTCAAGGCAGCTGAATCTGCTTGCCCCTTTAAAGAGCTTTCCCAGAACTGGATCCAATGACTTTTACTTACATTTCTCTGGCCAACTATAACTCTAGGAAAGACTAGAAAGTTTCATATTTTAGGTAAGTTCTTTGACCTTCATACAAAAATTTTATATTTTGTTAGAAGGGAAAGGGGAGAATTAATATTAGGTAAACAGTCAGCAGCCTATATTATAATGTCTTTCTCTTCTACAGGATCATAAACCCTTATTCATAATACAAAAAGCACAAGATTTTAGATTAAGGACCCATGATGTACTTTATATATCAACTTGACTAGGCCACAGTATCCTAATATTTGGCCAAACATTAGTCTAGATGTCATTTTGAGGGTACTTTTTAGATGTGATTAACATTTAAATTAGTAGATTTGGAATAAAGTAGATAATTGTTCATAATATGGATAGGTATCATCAAGTTAGTTGAAGGCCTTACTAGAAAAAGACTGAGATTCCCAAAGGACGAGAGAATTCTGCCTCCAAACTACTTTCAGACTAAAACTGCAACATCAGCTCTTTCCTGGATTTTCAGCCTGCAGATCCACCTTAGATTTCAGACTTCCCAGCCCCCACAATCAATTTTTTAAAATAAATCTATCTCTCTCTCTGTGCTTTCTCACTGTGTGTGTGTGTGTGTGTGTGTGTGTGTTTGCAGAAAACATATACCCGCATACATATGTAAGTGGTGCTGTCTCTCTAGATAACTTAAATATACTGAGTTTGAGTTTGGGATTCCAGATTTACTAGTTGGGTGAATTTGGACAGGTACCTAAGACTCAGAATCAGTTGTTATAAACCAGGAATATCAGGAATGTTAAGGCTGTGCTTTAAAACCTAGAATAGGTATGTGGATGGTGGATGGGAAGCATGGGAGGAAACTTGGGTCTTCTCATTTCATTGCTGTACTCTTCTTTCAACTATATCTTCATTTCTATTCATTGGGATTTTAAAAGTTGAGCTTCCCCATTAAATTCTATTTGAAGAAGTTGATCTGATTAAAATAACACAGCACGTGATCTTTAAGTTTCAGTCTAGTTCTGAAAAATAGGTTTTTTTAATTAAATGGATTTAGCTCAAGATATTCTGGGATCTCCAACTGGTAGGGCCAGTTGGGATTGTAAGTGTAGGAGCTGATCCAAAATAGAGGGGATCCCCTAAAATATTCAATGCCCCAAAGGACAATGTCCTAAGAGGTGTTGTTAACCTAGACTCAATTAGTATAAATGTTGGGAGATTTAGTCTAGTGTGTAGAGAACAAGAGTTATCTGACAGTGAAGGAAGTTGAAGTCAGGTGTGTTGTGGTGTCATGGGTTGAAGTCGTTTAGTTTGGTCTGGGGCTGTACAAGTAATATTCTGCCTTCATTCTGGAAGTGGGGGAGGTGGTCCTGACATACTCGCTCACTCTTAATCAGATTCCCTCAGGAGCAGAGATTACTCTTCACACCCAAGTCTGTTAACACAGTGAGTCTGGAGAGGACAAATAAGATCTGACACTGAGATCACACAGGGCCTTTTTATTACATAAAACTTTTTGCCCACCAGAGATACTCAATTAAAATATGTTAAATAAATAACTCTACTGTAAAATTCTAACTCGAACATTGAGTCTAAAGGTCAGCACACTGTTGAATGTAAAAGTT
>CAUYQU010011047.1:0-23261 GCA_963574635.1 Cheracebus regulus
CTTTCTCCATTCCAGGACTCACCCTTCACTCTTCAATAACTTTGATTACTCTGGGCTCCACTCTCTGGTTCCTCTCACTGTTAAGTCAGTGGGCTTCTATTGGAATTTTAGCTATAAACAAAAACTAAAATTCTAAGCCCCCCAGCTAACTGAATGCCCTGCCATGTTGGCTGAAGGCCTTCCAAAGTAAACCTGAAAAACGAGTTTGGGCAGTGATAGGAATAGGTTTTAGGACATGTCTCATTATGCCCTCTTGCCGTTGGAATTCAGACACAGCTGACCAGCTTTAACATTAAACAGAGATCTTAAGACTGACAAAAAGACTCTCTAGCAATAGAGCTTCAAATTCCAATCTTATTCCAGTAAAGCATCACATGACAGAGAGCAGGCTCTGGAAATTAAAGCAGGAATGGACGCAAGAAACAAACCTCTCCAACACTGAACTGGGAAGGAAGGGGTGATTATTGGGCTGGGAGCAAGGTGGCATAGCTGCCTAACAGCCAAGGTCATCTAATAAAGAAAATCCCTGCCCTTATAACGGCTTACAACTCTAACAATTACACGTACAAGGGTCTTGGGCTTACAACTCTAGAAATTACATGTGAAAGGGTCTTGGCCCATAGACTGGGTGTGGGGGTTTGATCTTGTTTAAGTAAACACAATGCCTTCTGGAAAGATTCCTCCACACCATGCCTGTGATCTACAGGAGGGCAATTAAGGTAGGGCCTAGTCTGCCAGCCTTTACTTCTCCTATTGAAATGCAGTGTGGAAGTCAAGGGGGAGGTGGTCTTAGATGCTTAGGTCTCTCTCTTCAGAATAAATGATAGTATTTTCCCCAAAAACAAATTTACTTGACATATTTTAAAATGGCCCTGCAAAGCTCTCTTGTGGAGGAAATTTACATTCTGTAGAGAATCCCTCCTTTTTTTTCCAGGTCTTTTCCTGACCCATGAGAGAATTAACTACAAGTTTGGTGCTGTTTGAGATCTGATAACAGACATTCGCCAGCTAGTCTCTCTGATGCAGTAAGAACCTTGCCAGCCTGAACAATATGATGAAACCCCATCTCTCCAAAAATATCCAAAAATTAGCAGGGTATTGTGGCATGTGACTGTAGTCCCAGCTACTCAGGAGGCTGAGATGAAAGGATTGCTTGAGCCCAGGAGGCAGAAGTTGCAGTGAACCAAGATCATATGACTGCATTCCAGAGTGGGTGACAGAGCAAGACTATATCTCAGGAAAAAAAAAAAAAAAAAAAAGCCAGGCACAGTGGTTCACATCTGTAATCCCAGCACTTTGGGAGGCCAAGATGAGTGAATTGCTTGAGTCTAAGAGTTCAAGACCAGCCTGGGCAACATGGTGGAACCCTGTCTCTACAAAAAATACAAAAATTAGTTGGATGTGGTGGTGCGCATTTGCAGTCCCAGCTACTCAGGAGGCTGAGGTGGGAGGATCACCTAAGCCTGGGAAATTGAGGCTGCAGTGAGCCATGATTGCACCACTGAACTCCAGCCTGAGTGACAGAGCAAGACCTTGTCTAAAAGAAAAAAAAAAAAAAGAACCTTGGTCCTCACAATCCCTTATCTTAAGCCAGACACTCCCTTCTATTGATTCCAGTTCTTTAGATAATCATCAATTTCCAGTCAGAAAATCTTTGAATCCACCTATGACCTGTAAGCTGCCCTCTCCCTCTTCAAGTTGTCCCACCTTTCCAGACCAAACCAATGTGTACCTCACATGTATGGACTGATGTCTTATTGTTATGAGTAGTCAGGCATGAGTGGGGCAGGAGAGGGTTCCCCTACACCCTAGGAATGCCCGGTGATGATCTGGCAATGATGATCTGGTGATGATCATATTGGCTCTCTAAAAGTGATAAATGGCAGCTGGCACCAGGGAGAGGCCATTTCCTGATGGTCCACACCTGTTGCACTAAAGTGTTAACTGAATGTAGGTGCCAGGGAGAAGCAACTTCCTGGGCATGTGTATTAATAGACAAAATGGCAGAGTACGACTTTCCGGGGGCACTACACTGGAAAAGTGAAGAAAGCCTCAGATGGGTAAGCATACAACTTCCTAAACACACTGCAGTGCTCACTTCCCAAGGGAAAGGGCGATGCCGTGCATATGGGCAGCCCACCTTAAGGGAAGAATCATGGGAAACGGGCCAGACTATAAAGTCCTAGGATCAGGGTTAAATACTGCACTTGACCTTGGTGCCTGCTTGGATCTCTTCCAAGTGTACTTTCCTTTCCTTTCTTTCCTCTTCTAAAGCCTTTTTTTTAAATAAACTTCCACTCTGGCTCTGAAACTTGCCTCACTCTCTTTTTCTGCTTTATGCCCTTCAGTCAAATTCTTTCTTCTGAGGAGGCAAGAACTCAGAGTGCTGCAGACTGGCACAGATTCGCTGCTGGTAACTCGGGGATCTTCCACCGGTAACATTATGCCTCCCTAAAATGTGTAAAACCAAGCTGTAAGCCAGCCACCTTGAGCACATGTTCTTAGGACCTCTTGAGACTGTGTCTTCGGCCTTGGCCGCTCATATTTGGTTCAGAATAAACCTCTTTAAATATTTTAGTTTGACTCTTTCGTTGGCATGGCCACCCTATGCTGTGCTGTGACTGTGGCCAACACAGGGAAAATCTATAAACACGTGAACCCATTTCACGCCAGCTGCTTCTAGCACATGTCGAATCCCCTCCAAAACCTACCTACTTGGGCTTACTCTCCAGAGCCCTTAGGTAGGTTTTCTGTTTGTTTGTTTATATATTTTTTCCAGAATGCATACATTTTATCTGTCGAGGATTGGTCAGCTAGACACTGATTTCTTCATACCAGAAATAGGACTCTGCCCATGATTTTTTTTTTTTTCCTGAGACAGAGTTTCGCTCTTGTGCAATGGCATGATCTCGGCTCACCGCGACACCTCCCAGGTTTAAGTGATTCTCTTACCTCAGCCTCCCAAGTAGCTGGGATTACAGGCATGTGCCACCACACCTAGCTGATTTTGTGTTTTATTTTATTTTATTTTTTTAGTAGAGATGGGATTTCTCCATGTTGGTCAGGCTGGTCTTGAACTCCTGACCTCAGGTGATCTGCCTGCCTTGGCCTCCAAAGTGCTTGGATTATAGGTGTGAGCCACCACACCTGGCCTCTGCCCATGAGTTTTAAATGGGCTCCATTCTCACATAAAATTCCCCAACCCTCCCTTGATCTACAATCTCCTTCAGCAATCTGCTCTGTCTTCCCATCCACAGCCAATTTTCTTGAAAGAATAGTTTTACCACCTTTATTCCTCAGTCCCTACTCCCTTCTCAGCCCCTCCAGCACAGTCTCTGCCTTATGATAACAAACAAATGGCTTTTACCAAGTTCCCCAGTGACCTTCAACTTACTAAATCTGATGGACGCTCATTAGCTCTCATCTTCCTCAAACTCATCATCTTTCCCTTCATGTCTAGCCCTCTTCCACTGTTTCTTATCTCAGTTAATTACTCCGCTAACCATCCTCTTGGACTGGCCAGAAACATTATAATGAGTCTATTTTTTTTGAGACAAGATTTTTCTCTGTTGCAAAGGCTGGAGTACAGTGGCATGATCAGAGCTCAATGCAGCCTTGAACTCCTGGCTCAAGTGATCTTCCCACCTCCACCTCCCAAGTAGCAGGGACCACAGGTGCACACACACCATGACTGGCTAAATTTTGTATTTTTCTGTAGAGATGGGGGGGTCTTGTTATGTTGCCCAGGCTGGTCTTGAACTCCTGGTCTCAAGCCATCCTCCCATCTCGGGCTCCCAAAGTGCTAGGATTACAGGTGTGAGCCATCACACCCGGCCGATGAGTTTTTCTTGACATCCTCTTTCCCCATATTCCTTATGCTCATTGCTGATGTAAATTTCACCTTTTACATCTCTCTCAAGTCTATCCAGATTACTCCTTTTTCACCACCACTACCTAGACCAAGCTAACTTCCTCTTGTGCTGAGATCATTGCTAAAGCCTCCTGTATCCTTTCTGACCACTGCTCCTCTAATTTGTTCTCTACGCTATGGCCAGAGTGATAGGCTCAAAATGCAAATCGAATCATGTCATTCTCTTATTTAAAACACTTCACTGATGACTTACTTATTTTAGGACATACACACATGCCAAAATGATTTACCTGGCCTGCCATAGGCTGAGGCTTATCTAATTATTTGTCTTTAGCTTCAAACATGATTCCCACCACTTCTACTGCAGACTTATTAACATTTCCTGTTTGGTGGGAAGTTCGTGTCTGGGTTCAATGCTTTTAATAGGTCAGACCTTGTATAGATGGTTTGGTCTGTAGAAGAGAATTTAAAGTGATTTTAAACTGTGGAATTGCCCTTGATAAACACATAGGAATATTCTAAGATCAGTAAGAAAGTTGATACAAATGTAGTTGATATGACTATTACTGTTACATTTATTGATTCCAATCTTCCATGCAAATTCCTCAGTTGTCACCCACATGTTCAGATAGATGGTGTACACGTGCATGTGTGTGCATGCACACACACAGAGAGCCACTTGCAGGTAGTTCCCATGTGTTTCTGAATACTGTATATCAGGTGGACAAATGCCAACAGCTTTAGCTTTACCTGAAGACTGATTGCAGGGCATTCTGCTTTTCTTGGCTTCTGAATTTGCTCTCTGATTTCACAATGTTGTCTGTGTATTTCTGTCTTTACAGAGTACTTGCTGACCACCAGTAATCCCAGACACAGAATCTGCTCTTCTTCAGACCAAGACCTTATAAAATTTAGGTGGCCCCAGATACCCTCCTACTCCAGAAGTGCATGCTTTCTGCAGGCAACAACCCATCACATATCACACACACTCACGCATACACCCACCCACAGAATTACCAGCACTCATTACGCTCAATGCTTTCAGATAATCTTTTTGTTTTTTACGCTTTGGAACTTGGATCCAGCCCACTCTCATCCCCCATGAGACATCTGAGGATAACCAGGAGTCTGAAGGCCCCAATTTGAAAAACACACTAGTCTGGTATGGTCCGATGCCTGTTTTCATAAATAAAGTTTTATTGGAACACAGTCATGCTTATTTTTATTTATTTATTTATTTTTGAGACAGAGTCTTGTTCTGTTAATAGGCTGGAGTACAGTGGCACAATTCAGGCTCACTGCAACCTCTGGCTCCTAAGTTCAAATAACTCTCCTGCCTCAGCCTCCCCAGTAGCTGGTACTACAGGCGGGCGCCGCCACACCCAGCTAATTTTTGTATTTTTAGTAGAGATGAGGTTTCACCCTGTTGGACAGGATGATCTCAATCTTTTGACCTCATGATCTGCCCACCTCAGCCTCCCAAAGTGCTGGAATTACAAGTGTGAGCCACCACTCCTGGCCGCTCACTTATTTATGTACATAGATATATATATTTGAGACAGAGTCTTGCTCTGTTGCCCAGGCTGGAGTGCATTGGCACGATCTTGGTTCACTGCAGCCTTTGCCTCCCGGGTTTAAGTGATTCTACTGCCTCAGTCTCCTGAGTAGCTGGGATTACAGGTGCATGCCACCATGCCTAGCTAATTTTTGTATTAGAGATGGGGTTTCACCATATTGGTCAGTCTGGTCTCTAACTCCTGATCTTGTGATCTGCCCACCTTGGCCTCCTCAAAGTGCTGGGATTACAGGCATAAGCCACCGCACCAGGCCTACTTACGTGTTATTTATGACTGCTCTCCTGCTTCAATGGCAGAGCTGAGTAGTTGGGACAGAGACTGCATACTTTACAAAACTGAAAATATTTACTATCTGGCTCTTTACAAACAAAATTTGCTGCTGTTGGAAACAGATGCTCAGTCCAACAAAGAAAAATTAGCACTGAGACAAAGGTTCTCTCAGCAAGGCAATTTTACTTTCTGCAGAAAGGGTGCTCCTGTTAGCCATCTTGCCGTGAGAGTATAACAAACAAAGGAAAAGCAGACATATTTATCCTTTATGCATCTGGGGTCGTCCTTACTGCTGTGTCTGATCTCTGTTAGTTGGAGCCAGACCTCAATCTAAAACTGAATCAAGACAAGCCTGACCAACATGGTGAAACTCCATCTCTACTAAAAATACAAAAATTAGCCAGGTGTGGTGGTGAGTGCCTGTAATCCCAGCTACTCAGGAGGCTGAGGCAGGAGAATTGCATGAACCTGGGAGGTGGAGGTTGCAGTGAGCTGAGATCGCACCACTGTACTCCAGCCTGGGTGACAAGAGCAAAACTCCATCAAAAAAAAAGAAAAAAAAAGACTTATTTCTATCGTTTATTATTATTCTTTAGCAAGAAGGGAAACTTTGAAGAGGAACTTTTCTGCTTCCCACAGCTGCCTCCATCTACTCTGTTTTCCAATTGTCTTAGCAACAATTGGTAGCAAAGTAGAGTTGCCAGATTTAGCAGTTAAAAACACAGGATATTCTGTTAAAGCTGAATTTCGGATAGACAACAAACCCCTGCCCCCCCCTTTTTTTTAAGAATAAGTATGGGCTGCGTGTGGTGGCTCACGCCTGTAATCCCAGCCCTTTGGGAGGCCAAGGTGGGCGGATCATGAAGTCAGGAGTTAGAAACCAGCCTGGCCAGCATGGTGAAACCCTGTCTCTAATAAAAAATACAAAAATTAGCTGGGCACTGTGGCACATGTCTGTAATCCCAGCTACTTGGGAGGCTGAGGTAGGAGAGTCGCTTGAACCTGGAAGGTGGAGGTTGCAGTGAGCTGAGATCGTGCCACTGCACTCCAGTCTGGGTGACAGAGTGAGACTCCATCTCAAAAAAAAAAAAAAAAAAAAAGAGTAAGTATGTCTCAATAATCACATGGCAGCCGTATATAACAAAGACTTACAGAAGACCCCTGTGGTCCCCTCAATCCTGCCACCAGCCTCACTTTGAGCCTTGGAGGAGAAAGAAGGTGAAGGAAGGAGGGGCCCTTGGGATGATGTGCACCCTTTAGAAGAGGGCATTTGGAATGGAAGCAGAAGAACAGTCTTTGGTCACATTTCCCTGCCTGACCTTGACAACTGTGGAAGCTCTAGGGTTTGAGCTTCTCTTGGTGCACTGGTAGGTGTCAGTGACAAGTAACCACCCTACAAATTGCACAAGTAAATGTGGTCAGGGAAGTGAGGTAGGGAAGGAACTATTTCATCACTCTGGGATGTGTTTCTTGAAAGTAGTAGCTCCAGTGTACATTTAACTGATGGTTTATAAGTTTTCTTGTCTAGTTTCTTATTTTTATTAAAAAATGAGTTTTTTTTTTCTCTTTTTCTTTAAATAAAGTACAAAAATTAGAAACGAGGGCTCACTATGTTGCCTAGACTGGTCTCAAACGCCTGAGCTCAAGTGATCTCCTGCTGGGCCTCCCAAAGTGCTGGGATTACAGGCGTGAGCCACTGTGCCCAGCCAATGCCCTAATTGAGACGGATTTTCACTTAGTCACCCAGGCTGGAGTGCAGTGGCGCTATCTCAGCTCACTGCAATCTCCGCCTCCCAGGTTGAAGTGATTCTCTTGCCTCAGCCTCTGAGTAGCTAGAATTATCGGTGTACACCACCATGCCTGGCTAATTTTTGTATGTTTAGTAGAGACGGGGTTTCACCATGTTGGCCAGGCTGGTCTTGAACTCCTGACTTCAAGTAATCTCCCCACTTCGGCCTCCCAAAGTTCTGGGATTACAGGTGTGAGCTACCATGAACAGCCAACTTTTTAGATGTGGAAACTACTATTCTGTACCTGGAGACATGAGAATGGAATCCCCCCCTTTTTTTTAGACGAAGTCTCGTTCCATTGGCCACGCTGGAATGGGCAATACTGGTGTGATCTTGGATCACTAAAACCTCTGCCTCCTGGGTTCAAGGGATTCTCCTGTCTCAGCCTCCCAAGTAGCTGGGACTATAGTGCCACCACGCCTGGCTAATTTTTTTGTATTTTTAGTAGAGATAGGGTTTTACCACGTTGGCCAGGCTGTTCTCGAACTTCTGACCTCAAGTGATCTACCCACTTCAGCTTCTCAAAGTGCTGGGATTACAGGGGTGAGCCACAGTCAACAGCTAATTTTTACATATGTGGAAACTACTATTCTGTACTGGCAGACATGAGAGTGGAACTCCTTTTTTTTTTTTTTTTTTTTTTTTAGATGAAGTCTCATTCTATTGCCCAGGCTGCCGTAGTGCACTGGTGTGATCTTGGCTCACTGCAACCTCCAAACTCTGAGTTCAAGTGATTCTTCTGTCTCAGCCTCTGGAGTAGCTGGAATTACAGGCATGCACCACATGCCCGGCTAATTTCTACATTTTTAGTAGGGATATGCTTTTGCTATGTTGGCCAGGCTGGTCTCGAACTCCTGACCTCAAGTGATTCCTTTACCTCAGCCTCCCAAAGTGCTGGGATTATAGGCATGAGCCACGTGTCCGCCTGAGAGTGCAACTCTTCACACATTCTACCTCTCACTCTACCCTCACATCATCTCCATGTCAGAGGGTTGGTAGAAGTCTCTTCAGGTGGAAGATTCCTCTGAAGTAACGTTGTGCATTACAGTCTGGATGGAGCAGTAGTTAAGTGTGCAGGCCCTGCAGCCAGACAACCTGGGGTTATGTCTTAGCTTAGTCATTTACTGGTGAAATGACTTGGGAGAAATTACCTAAGCTGTCTGAGGCTCAGTTTCCTCATCTGTAAAAATGTCGGGATGATGATGCTACCTACCTTATGGAGTTGTGAGGATCAGTGGGTTAGGACATGTAAAGTACTTAGAACTGTGCCTGGCACATAAACACTTGGTACATGTTAGCTGTTAGCTGCTTTGCAAGTCACTTAAAACCTGTGGCCGACTGTGAAGTGTTCGTGGAGCCCTACTCTGGCAGTATGCACTCTCACCACTAGGTGTCGCAATTCAGCAGGCTTGACTTGGGGTGGTTGGCTGGGATTTTAATTTTAGCCTATTGTCATTTTTGATTTGATTTGGTGATTTCAAGGGGATAAACTGACATGCCATCTTTTGAAGTCCTTGGGGATCCAGAAATTCCAGCAGAGTTGCTGACATCCAGGCCTGGAAGGAGCTGTTTGGAGTCCTGCCTTTGTTCACAGTTAAAGTGGCATATAATTTATCATCCACACCAGGATATTTTGAGAGTGAAAGGGGGACTATTAGACACTATGCCAGGAGTAAGTAGGATGTGCCCCTGAAACTTGGATACAGCCACCCTACCCATCTGACCCGATACATGGTACTCCTCAGCATTTTTTTGCATCTGAAGGAGGGAAACTCAATGACATTTCCTCAGAAGGCTGGCATGATAAGCAGTGACTTCATGTGTTCATTAGTCTCTTCCCCAAGAGGGTCATGCCTCATTGTCAGGTTTCCTTGTGTTTAGTTCTCGGTGGACACGATCAGCGTGTCTGCCTCACAGATTACTAGTCACCTTGGTGTCCTTTATGCTGAATAATCCCATCTCCTCTATAGCTTTTCTTCAGAGCTTCCTTCCAGCTGTCAGCCCCTCGCAGGCACTGAGGCATTCATCACTGAAGGAGGGTGAGCAGCAAAGCCATTTTCTGGGCGATTGCTGAGGAGATTCTTCTAAGGTTTCATCCATCTCTTGAAACTTCAGAATCCCAATATTTCAGATTTGCTTTAATTAATTTGAGACAGAGTCTCACTCTGTCACCCAAGCTGGAGAGCAGTGGCGTGCTCATGGTTCACTGCAGCCTTGACCTCCCAGATTCAAGCAATCCTCTCTCTGAGTAGCAGCTGGGACTACAGGTGTGTGCCACCATGCCCATGCATACCTGGCTAATTTTTGTATTTTTATTAGAGATGGGTTTTTGCCATGTTGGCCAGGCTAGTCTTGAACTCCTGGGCTCAAGTGATCCACCTGCCTTGGCCTCCTAAAGTGCTGGGGTGTGAGCCACTGTGCTCCACCTTTTTTTTCTTTTTTTTTTTGAGACCCAGTCTTGCTCTGTCATCCAAGCTGGAGTGCAGTGGCACCATCTCGACTCACTGCAACCTCCACTTCCCATGTTCAAGCGATTCTCCTGCCTCAGCCTCCTGAGTAGCTGAGACTACAGGTGAGCGTCACCACGCCCAGCTAACTTTTTGTATTTTTAGTAGAGATGGGGTTTCACCATGTTAGCCAGGATGGTCTCAATCTCTTGACTTCATGATTCGCCCACCTCAGCCTCCCAAAGTGCTGGGATTACACCACCTATCCTTTTTTAAAGTGCAGAGGGACTTTGGGAGGCTGAGGTGGGAGGATTGCTTGAGGCCAGGAGTTCAAAACTATCTTTAGCAACATAGTGAGGCCATCATCTCTACAAAACAAAAAATAAAAGCCAAAAACAAAAGAAAACCCAATTAGCTGGGTTTGGTGGTGTGCACCTATAGTCCCAGCTACTTGGGAGTCTGAGGTAGGAGGATCCTTGAGTCCAGGAATTCAAGGCTGCGTGAGCCATGATGGTACCACTGCCCTCCAGCCTGGGTAGCAGAGCAAGTCCCTGTCTCAAAAACAACAAAACAAAACAAAAACCCAAAAGGGTAGGAGGAAGCAAGCATTTGTTGAGGAGTCACCAGGAATCACATGTTGTGCATTTGCCTCCATCATCTTGGTCAGCCCATCAACACTATGGAATTGATATATATATTTTTTTGAAACAGAGTCTCAGCTGGGCGAGGTATTCCCAGCTCTGTGGGAGGCAGAGGCAGGTGGACCACGAGGTCAGGAGTTCAAGACCAGCCTGGCCAAGATGGTGAAACCCCGTCTCTACTAAAAATACAAAAATTAGCCAGGTATGGTGGTGGGCACCTGTAATCTCAGCTACTCGGGAGGCTGAGGCAGAGAACTGCTTGAATCCAGGAAGTGGAGGTTGCAGTGAGCCAAGACCGTGCCACTGCACTCCAGCCTGGGCGACAGAGTGAGACTCTGTCTCAAAAAAAGAAAAAAAAAGACCAAAAAAAAAAAAACACCAAAACCCAAACGGAATCTCACTCTGTCACCCAAGCTAGAGTGCAATGGCACAGTCTTGGCTCACTGCAACCTCCGCCTCCTAGGTTCAAGCGATTCTCTTGCCTTGGCCTCCCAAGTAGCTGGGATTACAGGCACCCTTCACCACACCTGGCTACTTTTTGTATTTTCAGTAGAGACAGGATTTTACCATGTTGGCCAGGCTGGTTTCAACCTCCCACAGTGCTAGGATTACAGATGTGAGCCACCATGCCCAGCCTGGAATTGGTATTCTTATGTCCCATTCCACAGGCGAGGAAACCGGCCTGGAGAGGTCCCAGCTCACAAAAGCAGAGTCAGGACTCAGACAGGTGTGTCTGGCTCCCAAGCCCTATGGCTGCTCCCTCACCAGCCTGCATCCAATGGGCTACCAGTGAGTTGGCTCACCGGCAGACAATACTAGCACATCTCTTTCACTCTCTGAGACCCAGATTCCTCGTCTGGAGTCTGGGCAGAGTAGACTACATGTACTAAGGGGCTGCCACAGTGACTGGAGAGATTGGGGCTGGTGGGGGTTCCTTTGGGAACACTTTGTTAGGCGCATTGAACAAGGTTTTGGGTGAAGCAAAATGTGGAAGGAGAATATTTTATTTGGTAGGAAAGGGAGCTCAGAAGGAGACGGATTATGGGTTTGGTCTAATTGACAAAAACAAGGTTGTATATGTGAGAGGGAAAGGGGCCCAGAAGATGAATTAAAACTTCCAGTCTAATTAGCAGAAAGCAAAAGTGACTTTTGTGATTATAGCCAGGTTTTAAAAACTTGTCCCCAGTTAAGCTTAGTTCGGCATGTGGGAAGCACAGCAAACTTTTTCTTTCTTTCTTTCTTTCTTTTTTTTTTAAATAATAGATTTATATTTTATTGCACTTTAGGTTCTGGGATACATGTGAAGAACATGCAGGATTGTTGCATAGATACATACATGGCAATGTGGTTTGCTGCCTCATCCCCATCACCTCTATGTGGCATTTCTCCCCATGTTATCCCTCCCCAACTCCCCACCCCCACTGTCCCTCCCTTAGTCCCCCACCATAGACCTCAGTGTGTGATACTCCTCTCCCTGTGTCCATGTGTTCTCATTGTTCAACACCCGCCTATAAGTGAGAACATGTGGTGTTTGATTTTCTGTTCTTGTGTCAGTTTAATGAGAATGATGGTTTCCAGGTTCATCCATGTCCCTACAAAGGACACAAACTCATCGTTTTTTATGGCTACATAGTATTCCATGGTGTATATGTGCCACATTTTCCCTGTCCAGTCTATCATCAATGGGCATTTGGGTTGGTTCCAAGTCTTTGCTATTGTAAACAGTGCTGCAATGAACATTCGTGTGCATGTGTCTTTATAATAGAACCATTTATAATCCTTTGGATATATATCCAGTAATGGGATTGCTGGGTCAAATGGAATTTCTATTTCTAGGTCCTTGAGGAATCACCCCACTGTCTTCCACAATGGTTGAACTAATTTACACTCCCACCAACAGTGTAAAAGTGTTCCTATTTCTCCACATCCTCTCCAGCATCTGTTGTCTCCAGATTTTTTATTGATCGACATTCTAACTGGTGTGAGATGGTATCTCAATGTGGTTTTGATTTGCATTTCTCTAATGACCAGTGATGATGAGCATTTTTTCCTTGGCCTCATATATGTCTGCTGTGTGAACTTCCTTGCAGTTTTGTTTATACAAGTATAGTTAGAACTGCCTCAGTAATGGCAGTCTGCCTCAGTAATGGTGCACTGTCTCCGTAATGGCAGACTGCCTTGGTAGTGGTGGACTGCCTCGGGAATGGCAGATGCCTTTCCCCCCACAGAGCTGGACCGTCCAGGGTCCAGCGGTGCTTGTGAAACTCTCAATCCAGAGCGTTTCAGATTGCTGGTCTTTGTGGGGGTGGGACTGGCCAAGCCAGATCACCTGGCTCCCTGTTTCAGCCCCCTTTTTTTCAGTTGAATGGGCAACTCTGTCTCCCAGGCGTTCCAGTGGCCAGTTGAAATGGCGCCTGGATTCGTGTGAGTTTTTGTGGGGAGACCCGCTGCGCTGGCTGAAACAGCCATGCTGGAGACTTGTGGTGCTTTTCTGCCTGGGAATCTCCTGGTCTGTGGGCAGTAAAAATTCGTTTGGAAATGTGGTGATCACTCACCCTCTGCGTTTTCTCTGGGAACTGCACTCCAGGGCTGTTCCTATTCAGCCATCTTGGATCCATTTCTGCATACTCTTTCTTTAAAAAATTTTATTTTCCCCTTTAGAGGTGGGGGTCTCCCTCTGCTGCCCAGCCTGGAGTACACAGTGGCGTGATCCTAGCTTACTGCAGCCTCCAACTCCTGAGCCTCAACCTCGAAAGTAGCTGGGACTACAAGGGCGTGCCACCATGCCTGGTTAATTGAAACTTTTTTTTTTTTTTTTTTAAGAGATAGGGTTTCCCTATGTTGCCCAGGCTGGTCTTGAATTCCTGAGTTCTTGAGCTCAAGCAGTCCTGCCACGTGGGCGTCCCAAAGTCCTGGGATTACACCCGTGAGCCACCGCAACTGGCCTAGAACACATTTTTGTTGACAGTAATGATGAGAAGAGATGGCGTTTTAGTGCTTTTTGGAAACAAGTTTAGGCCTTCTAGCTTTAGGAATCCGGGCCTATAATACCAGCACTTTGGGAGGCAGAGGCAGGAGGATCGCTTGAGCCCAGGAGTTCGAGATCAGCTTGGGCATAGGAAGACCCCCCTCTGTACAAAAAAAAAAAAAAAATCAAAAACTTAGCCGGACGTGGTGGCGCACACCTATAGTCCCAGCTACTCTGGAGGCTGAGGTAGGATCCCTTGAGACCAGGGAGTCGAGGCTGCAGTGACCTGTGATCGCACCACTGCACTCCTGCCTGGGCAACAGACTGAGACCTTGTCTCAAGAAAAACAAACCCCAAAACTGAACAACAGCAACAACAACAAAAACCAAAAAAACATATAAAATCCAGGCCTGAAACGCGCCGGGCCAGAGATGCCTCGCTGGAGTTTCTCCTGCCTTAGCGCCCTGTACCAGCCCCTGGAGGCCGTCAGCTCCTGGGGAGGCTGGGGCTCTTTCTGCAGGAGGTGTCTCCGGCAGCCTCTAACACACACCTGCGCTGTCAGCATCTCACACAGTCCGCCCCAAACACCAGGGAAGGAGTTCGTAGGTGTCGGGGTGGGGTGGCGAGGCCGGGCAGCCTGGCGCGCAGCGGAGAGCTGAGGCCCGGGCCCTGACGGCCCTGGGGTGCCGTGTGGGCGCGGAGCCGGGAGAGCGCACTGCCAGGCCCGGACCTCCGCGCCCCTACCCTGGGAAGAGGCCCGTTCGCCGCAGGGGGAAGGTGTGATCAAAGCACCTCAGAGGAGCGGCGGTCGGGGCTTGCGGGCGGCGGGGACGGAGGCTTCCGGAACTCCGAGAGGGCGCCCGTGCCCCGTCCCCGGGCTCCCCCACTTCTAACGCGGGGGACTCAGCCTGGAGCCGGGCAGGGCCCTGTCGCCGGCGCCCCTCTCAGCCCGGCACTCCTTTTCCGCCCCGCCCCTCCCTGCCCCGCCTCCCGGGCAGCCCCGCCCCGCGGGCTCGCCATTCCCGAGCAGGCCCGGCCCTCCGTTTCCGCTGACGACGGCGGCGGTGCCGGAGCGCGAGTGGAGCGGGGACCACCCCAAGTCCTGCGGGCGCGGTGAGCGCTGCCCGGCGGCGGGCGGCGGGGCGGGTCTCGCGAGCGTGCCGAGTTGCGCGGGCTCCAGCCGGCACCGGGCGGGCTGGGCGCCCCCAGGCCGGGTCGAGAAGAGGGAGCGGCCGGGGGCACCCACGGGAGGCGGTGTGGGCAGGGCGGCGGTGGAACGAGAGGACGAGGAATGCTGGAGGCGCCGTGCGGGAAGCGGGCCGGTAAGGGGAGGATGGGTGTGGGGCCCGGACACCGAGGGAAGTGGGGTACTCCAGGGGAAGGCTCGGAGGATGACCTTTGCAGAAAGGGAGACCCCCGGGGCTGGCAAGGGTTTCCGACTGTGTGGCCCAGTGCACCGCTTGGGACAGTCCATACAAGCACCCCAGAGAGGGCCAGAGGGCCAGAGGGCAGGGCTGGGATACGGCCTGCAGCCCCCCTCGGCATCCGTGACCACTCCCTGGGCCACTGCTGGAAGATCAGCACTCCGAGTGACAGGACTCTGGCACACCCAAAGTTGCAGATCTAGCCCATCTGTGCATTCAAGTTTGGGGCTTTAAAAAACTTTCTTGTGGTTTTGGGAAAAAAGATCCAAACAAGAAACTGGCTTGTTGTTGTAAGGACAATGTTCGTTGTACAATATTACTTGTACATCTTGGAACTGGAGTCTTGGATCTCCTCCTTCTTTGAAAAATATAGGGGTCACTTCTTCATCTTCCCCAAATGCCTGTATTGTCTAGGTGAGCTTGGGGTAGTTATAGGATCCCCTGAGCTACCTTTTCCTCGCATCACCAAAACGGGGGTAAGAAGGCAGCGGCTTACCACTCTTGGCTTAGAGGCGCAATCTCTCATTAGGTGCGGGTGCCCTTCTGACCTGCAGCTGTCCTTTTCCCTGGGGTGACTCAGGTATCTCCTCCTCCAGGAAGCCTTTCTGGACTAGTGGAGAAAACTGAAGACTCATGCGAGGATCCCTTATATACCTGCCAGCTCCCTTCTCTTTACTGAAAATAGCCATAGAGAATGTCGAATATATACTTTGCGGTAGAGATATGCTGCTAGCTTGCCATCATAAGTAATGGGGAGAGGAGGAGAGGCTTTATGGATAATTTCAAACAATGGCCTGGACAAATCATTTATATTTAGCTAAGGAATGCAGCCAGAGAGGCAGACAATTACACGAGCTTCCTACCCTTGGCTTGGTCCTGGCGTGGCTGTTGCAGCTGGGCTGTGGGTTGGAGGGAGAGGACTGGGGAAGACTAATTCAGTTCTGTTCTCACTCACTGAAGACAAGTCCCTGCTTAGGTGAGAGTGGGATATTTTTTTTGTCTGGTTTAATCAGATTTCAATATTCTGGCAGGTCTCTTTAAACCTAGGAACAGATATCTAATATTAATAACAATAACTAGTATTGAAGTAATTTATAGTTGGTGAAGTGTTTTCTATGCACATTACATTAGCTGTATATAATTTTATTTAATTTATACATAATCTTGTGAAGTTGGTTCTTTTTTTTTTTTTTTTGAGACTGAGGTTCATTCTGTCCCCCAGCCTGAAGTACAATGGCATGATCTCAGGCTCACTGCAACCTCGGCCCCCCAGGTTCAAGCGATTCTCCTGCCTCAGCCTCCCGAGTAGCTGGGATTACAGGCATGTGCCACTACACCCAGCTAATTTTTGCATTTTTAGTAGAGATGGGGTTTCACCATATTGGCCAGGCTGGTCTTTGTGAGGTTTGTTTCCGAGGATAAAACGAAGAAGCTGAGGCCAGCACCAAAATAATCCAATGCAAGGGAATTTATTCAGGCTCCCGGGTGAGGTTCTGCGGCCTGGACAGGAGGGGCCGAAGAAGTCGCACAGACTCCTCTCAGACAGGGGGTTTTATAGGGAGTGGAACAGCTCGATTGGTTGTGGGAGAGCAAGACTGCTATTGGGTAAGTTACAAGCCTTGACCTAGGACTTGGCTTGTTAAAACTCGGCTGCTATTGGTTGTTAGGGCTTAGCTGCTATTGGTTGTTAGGGCTTAGCTGCTGTTGGTTATTAAGAAGCTATGGTTGCAGCACCTTGTTTGCATACTGAGCTCTTTAAGAGATGACCAGGCTGTGCAAGCAAGGGAGAAGAGAACATGCCCGAGCTTGTCTGAGCTTGCTCGGGGCTTGTAGAAGGGAAAAAAGGGGCGGGGTGCGTCCGAGCTCCCAGCAAGGCAACCGGCCTTACAGTCTTGAACTCTTGACCTCAAGTGATCCACCTGCTTCGGCCTCCCAAAGTGCTGGGGTTACAGGCGTGAGCCAAAGTTTGTTAATTTTAATTGCCTTTTTATAGGTTAGGAAAATGATGCTCAGAGAAAATAAGTATCCTAAGGTCACAAAACTCATAAGTGAAAGAAGCAAAACTTGAACCCTGGCTTCTGACCTTCCTGTCTTGTGCCTTCTATTCTGTCATCTACCTCACTGCCCTTCTATTTTTTTTTTTTTTTTTTTTTTTTGATACAGAGTTTCACTCTTCTTGCCCAGGCTGGAGTGCAATGGCACTATCTCAGCTTGCTGCAACCTCCGGCACCTGGGTTCAAGCAATTCTCCTGCCTCAGCCTACCGAGCAGCTGGGATTACAGTTACCTGCCACCATGCCCAGTTACTTTCTGTATTTTTAGTAGAGATGGGGTTTCCTCATGGTGGCCAAGCTGGTCCTGAAACTCCTGACCTCAGGTGATTCGCCCATCTCAGCTTCCCAAAGTGCTGGAATTAGAGGCGTGAGCCACTGCACATGGCCCCTTCTCCTATTTTTTTTTTTTGAGACAGGGTCTTGTTTTGTTGCCCAGGCTGGAGTGCAGAGATGCAGTCAGCTCGCTGAAGCTTTGAACTCCTGGGCTCAAGTGATCCCGTCGCCTTAGCCTCCCAAGTAGCTGGGACTACAGGTGCAGGCCACCATACCCAGATAATAATTATTATTTTTAAAGATGAATGTATTCTTCAATCCTACAACACCAGATAATAATAATTATTATTTTTTTGTAGAGACAGGGTTGTGCTATGTTGCCCAGGCTGGTCTTGACCTCCTGGCCTCAAGCAATCCTCCTACCTTGGCCTCCCAAAGTGCTGGGATTACAGGCATGAGCCACCACACCCAGCCCCTTTCCTCTAATATTGAGCCTTGTCTTCACCAGGCACCACCTATTTGTACAACCGTGGCCAATTTACCTCCTCTTTCCAACTCTCTGTTTTGGTGGGATATTGGATTAGAATGTTTCTAGGGTCTCTTTCAGCATCAGATAATTAACAGTGCAAAATATGAGCAGCCAATCAATCAGGAAGTGAGCTTTATATCAAAAAAATTTAAAAATTGTGGTAAAAACACTGAATGTAAAATCTTTAGTGTACATTTTAACTATTTTTAAGTGTATGGTTCAGTAGCATTAAGTATATTTACATTGTTGTGCAACAGAGCTCTAGAAATTATCTTGCAAAACTGAAGCTCTATATCCATGAAACAACTCTCTTTCCCCCTCCTCCTAGCCTCTGGCAGCCACCATTCCGTCTGTTTCGTGTGTTTTGTTAAGCTCCTCCTGTGTGCTTAGGAAATGAACTTCCAATAGGGTTTCACAACCTTCTACCTCTATACCCCGAGGCTCTGAGAGAGACTTTGTCTGTAGATGGTTGCAGAATTCCTTATGTGGTGGTGGGATATTAGGGAGGGATATATGGATGGATATGAGACATCTTGCTGATGTCACTATAAATTTATCTTGCTTGTGATTTGGTTAAGATCCTTACATTTATATTAAGTAGGACCAATCTGTGGTTTTCTTTCTTTTTTTTTTTTTTGACACAGAGTTCCACTCTGTAGCCCAGGCTGGAGCACAGTGGCACGATCATGGCTCACTGCAACCTCTGCCTCTTGGGTTCAAGCTATTCTCATGTCTTGGCCTCCAGAGTAGCTGGATTACATGCACCCAAAACTATGTCCAGCTAATTTTTGTATTTTTAGTAGAGATAGGATTTCACTGTGTTGGTCAGGTTGGCCTCAAATTCCTGACCTCAGATGATCCACCCGCCTCAGCCTCCCAAAATGCTGGGATTACAGGCGTGAGCCACCATGCCAGTCCAATTTCTTTATTTACACAGTTACTATCTGGGTCAGTTTACTATTTCAGAATAATGCAAATAAAGAAGAAAATGGGCTAGATGAAGTGGTTCACATCTGTAATCTCAACACTTTAGGAGGCCAAGGAGGGAGGATCACTTGAGCTCAGGAATTCAAGACCAGCCTGGGCAACGTAAGGAGACCTCATTTCTACAAAAAAAAAAAATTGCTAGGAGTAGTGTCATGTGCCTGTAGTCCCAGCTACTCGGAAGACTGAGGTGGGAGGATCACTTGAGCTTGGGAGGTCAAGGCTGTAGAGAGCCATGATTGCACCACCATACTCCAGCCTGAGTGACAGAGTGAGACCCTGTCTCAAAAAAAAAAAAAAAAAAAGGAAAATGTATTATCTTTTTCCATCTTTTGGAACAGAATATAGCATGTGAGAGTTCTTTAAAGTTTTAAAGGCCTTATTAGAAAATTAACCAAGCCTAGAGCCTTTGCTGAGATAATCATTTTAAAACTTCTACTTTTTCTCTCCTTGATTATTAGTTTATTCAGGGTTTTCTACCTTTTCTGAGGAAATTTCCTAAATTCATATGTTTCTATACATTTGCCAATTTTAATGAGATGCTCTAATTTATTACCATAATTACAAACCATTCTCTCATTATTTAAAATACCAAAATATTTCATCTGTACATATTGTCATATCAGTTTTCCCACTTTTACTTTTGTGTACTTGTGGGTTTTTATGTATTTGTTCTCTTGTTTGTTTTTAGATGTTCTTTTTAAGCCCATCCTTCCTCTGAGACCTACCTCTTCCCCTATTGAGGTTCCTAGAAGGGCTCTCATGCTAAATCCATCTGCTTTCTCCGCTTTGCCCAGGTACCCAGTACTTTGTGCAGAGTTTATCTGCTCCAAATTTCTCACTACAGATCTTGATCAGTACAAGAAAATATCCGTGACCTGAAGTTTTCCTTCTCCTCTTTTCAAAAGTTCAAATAAGTTTTTCAAAAACTTATTTGATTCTGTCCCATCCTCATGTTACTTTCAGGTAACTCGTTAATTCATTCAATGAAAATAATGAGAAAGAATGAAAAAGAAAGACCAATGAGATCACTGAAGTGGGGTTCCTGAGATAAATCCTGAACCAGATCTGCCACCAACTAGATCTGGGGCCTTATCTCCAGACCACAGTTTTCCCCAACTCTAAAAAAAAAAAAAAAAGTTGGATTTTAAGATTTCCAGTCTCATTCACCTTAAGCATTCTGTAATTATTTATTATCTAGATTTTCAAATAAAATATTTTTATTATACTTTAAGTTCTGGGGTACATGTGCAGATCATGCAGGATTGTTACATAGGTATACACATGCCTTGGTGGTTTGCTACATCCGTCCCTGTCATCTACATTAGGTATTTCTCCTAATGTTATCCCTCCCCAATCCCCCCACCCCCTGCTATCCCTCCTCTACCCACTCCCAACAGCCCCGTGTGTGATGTTCCCCTCCCTGTGTCCGTGTGTTCTGACTACATTAACATGTTGCTCTGTCAGTGTAATAGTTCCATCTTAACAGCTGTCTTTGGGACTTTCCATCCAAAGCAGCAAGCAGCATGAGATTTCCTAATACTGCTAAAAATGATTTGGCAATAGGATTCATTTAATCCTTCAATGTTAAAACCAAATCTATGTTGTGTCAGTATCCTAATAATCAATTAGGATTATTTGGGTGTCACTGCACTCCAGTCTGGGTGACAGAGTGAGACTCTGTCTTTAAAAAAAAAGGATTGTTGTTGAAAAAGTAAAGTAGTAGCAAGAAATGGAAATCAGCAAATTGCCAAGCAAAGCAGTATGACAACACTAAATGAGTAAAGGAGATAGTACGAGTCTGCCCTTTTGTATTCATTGAATGTCAGTTATAACTTCTCCCAAAGGAGACCTTGAACTTCTTAATTATGTTCTTAAATGACAACATTTGGAATGGCAACTCTAGTTGAATACTCCTTCTTCTAGAGATTGTATCTTCTTCTAAGAAATGCCCCCCAGATCAGCTCCATACATAAGGTTTCTACTATGAACCTATCTCCAGAGCAACAGTTGGTTGATTGGCCCAGAAAGGAGTGAATGACCAAAGCTAAGCCAGTGAGTTACTTCCCTGGATATTGGGACTTGGGACCAAGACAATAACAGGAGTTTCCCTGAGAGTGTTGAACATTCTGAGCATATAAGCAAGGAAGCCCATGAGCTACCAGAAACCACACATTCTGCCATGTAGAGTAGAATGGTAAGTGGTAAGAGAGAAAAAAGACATCTGTGTGCAGAGAGAAGTGAAGCATAGAGGCAGCTGGATAAACACTTATAGAGCAACAGATTTGATAGAGATTTGCAAACTATAAGGTTACTAGAGAGGCATCACTCTTAGATAAACTCAGCTGGTGTGCTACAGTAAATACTAGAGAAAAACTACCTACTTTCAAGATAGCTAATGATACTCAACCATGAGCAATTGCCTATAGAACCTGGGAGCTCTTTGCATTGGTATCAGTGTTCAGATGGAAGACCACGGCCATTGAACACTGATCCACTGAGAACATAGAACAGTGTCGTGACAACAAATAGAGCAAAGTCAAGATGAGAAAAGATGACCTGAACATGGACCATACTACCATAAACTTATGATTTGTGCAGAAGGATATGTGACTAGTACATGGGCATGACTGAATTGATTTTATATCATGCTTATGTCGACTATGTAATAAATTCAATGTAATTTTACTTCACAGGATAGACATAATCGATCACTTAAATATTCAAAAGACATGAGTGGATTAACCCTACAAGGTATAGTTACAGATATCTAAACCTAGAAGATTGCAAATGGCAATGTCAACAACATTCAGATTTTCAGAGTATGAATGAAGCAAGAGATAAACAGTCCTTACACGATGGCTCAGTCCTGTCAAGATGTGCTCTGCATTCCTGTCCTTTAGTCCTACTAACTCAGTCACACTTATAAACACTTTTTTGTTTGTAACTTCTTGCCCTGTCTCCTTCCCCGGGAGTAATTTTCTATCTCCCACCATCCCACCCTATCAATTTTTTAAGTTCTCACTCAAATATCATCAGTGCGATGTTTTCCCCTATACCCCAGGCAATCTGAGTAGCTTTGAATCCTGTGATCAGCCACTTCTATGAAACAATTTCTACAGTTGTCACATTGCCTTACATTACATGTTTACATGCCTGTCTTTCCCAGCTGTGTTATATTCATCGCGGTACTCCTCAAATCTAGCACACTGCCTGTACTGAATGGTTATTGAGTGAAACCATGAAATGATTAATCCCTAATTACTATGCATTATAATAATGGTTATAGTTTTTCGATTTGTGACAAAATAAACTCTGCTATAATTTTATATAGACATGGCAATAACATAAACTTTGGTTATTGTGTGTTCATTCTTGTGAGTCAGCTATCCATGCAATACAGCTCTCTCTGTAGAACGTTAGAACTTAAAAACATAACCAATCAAAAACAGTATATGGTAGACGAGTATGTTCTTCTCTAAACAAAGATATCTGTATCATACCCTCACTTTAGGAGATATGAAAGGATGAAAGAGGAATATATTTAATATTTTTTGAATTCTGTTTTAAATATATTTCTAAGAATCAGCTATGACATTACAAAAGGCAACATTTGGGGCAAAAAATATGGAAGTGTTGCTAAATTTTGTAGATTGTTAATCCTACCCAGTTTCAGCTTCTTGGCCAATGCGTCAATTTAATTGGTGGGGTCAGATCCCATGGACAGGAAACATATCAGAGGTGTCTGGGTATCACTTTCTTCCCAAGTTTTCTCCAGATTTAAGATAACTGGTTCTGTGTACTTCTCCTCCGAACAATCTGCAATATACTTTCTTGCTTGAAAAACAGTGTGGTCTGGGCACCAAGATGTAAATATGAATACAAGTTAGCCAAAATAAACTAAATGTGTTCATTTTTTATTCTGTCTAATTCTGAGTAAGTAAAAATACACATTTAATTAGCAAAAGGGCAACAAGCTAATTCCTACTTTTCCACATCTGTGTAAGAGGAATAGCAAGATTTCCTACCCATGGATGAACACAAATTTAATTGCGTGGTTTTGGTGACAGCCAGGCATTGGAAAGAGGTAGGGTGGAGCCCATGATAACATGGTGTCCTCTGTCAGCTCCAATACATAGTAGGGGCTGACCTGCCACACATTCTGAAGCTCCACAGCCTTCAGGGGAAGAACCAACGTGCCAAAAATGCCAAGAGTAAGTTGGTCAGCAAGCATTTGTAGCATACCATTTATATAGTGCACACCATAGCAAGTTCTACACACACGGACACATTGGATAAGAATCATTTAATACTGACAAGATAAAGTACAGACAAGTCCCACAGGCTTTTTTTTTTTTTTTTTTTTTTTGGGACTTGTTTTGGCCATTGACATATAAGAAATTTTAAAATTTTGGGTTAAAAAAAAACAAGTTT
>CAUYQU010011050.1:0-28565 GCA_963574635.1 Cheracebus regulus
CTGCTTAGAATTGACTTGGCTACAAACTTCTTAACATAGTAAGAACAGTCTTTTTCAATTGTGCTGTATTTCACCCAAATTTGTACTTTCATTAGCCTCACAAAAAAATAATATTATATTCAATGCTTATCTGTTAACTCAACTTATAACATTCACAGCATTGTCAGCTATTTCATCTTTAGTGAAAAAAAAAGTTTTCAGTGGAAAATTTATTCCAAAAACTACATTTAAAAGAATAAGTAGCATTTAGTGATTCTGCTGTAAACTACATAATTAAACTGTTATGGATAACGTATTTTACTATTATGTTATTTTTCATTATATACACAAAAAGTGTATGTATGAATAAAATGATAATAGTATATAAGAAAATTAGACAAATCAACATAGAACATAGTTATTTGATCAATATTAAAAATTATGTTTATGTACTTTCTTCCTGTACATGTATCATGTTGCATCTTAGATATGGAGTTAAACTAATGAGTAACCTTTGAAACAGATGCTGTCATCTCCAGATTTATCACATTAGGTTTTCTCATGGTCAGGGATATTATTGAGACCTCCATGCTAGATGGTAAATGTCAAAGGACCTTTGTATAAGTTTATATTATTCACAACTTCCTATATACATGAAAGATCAGGAAATCTTTGCTTAAACCAATGTCTAGAAGGGTTTTTCTGATGTTATCTTCTGGAATTTTTATAGTTTCAGGTCTTGATTTAAGTCCTTGATTAATCTTGAGTTGATTTTTGTTTAAGATGAGAGATAAGGATCCATTTTCATTCTCCTACATGTGGTTTGTCAATTATCTCAGCACCATTTGTTGAATAGGGTGTCCTTTTCCCACTTAACATTTTTGTTTGCTTTGTCAAAGATCAGTTGGATGTAAGTATTTGGATTTATTTCTGGGTTTTCTATTCTGTTCCACTGGCCTCTGTTCCTATTTTCATACCAGTACCATGCTGTTTTGGTAACTATGGTCTTATAGTATAGTTTGAAGTCAGGTAATGTGATGATGCCTCCAGATTTGCTTACTCTTGCTTTGGCTATGCAGGCTCTTTTTTGTTTTCATATGAATTTTAGGATTGTTTTAATTTGGTCTGTGAAAAATGATGGTGGTATTTTGATGGAAATTGCGTTGAATTTGTAAATTGCTTTTGGCAGTAGGTCACTTTTACAATATTGGTTCTACCCATCCATGAGCATGGGTTGTACTTTCATTAAAAACAAAGATAAATAGGTGAGAATTAAACAAAAGAGCTTTTGCACAACAAAAGGAACAGTCAGCAGAGTAAACAGAAAACCCACAGAGTGGGAAAAAATTTTTACAATTTATACATCTGACAAAGAGCTAACATCCAGAATCTACAAGGAACCCAAACAAGAAAAAAAACCAAACAATCTCATCATAAAGTAGGCTAAGGACATGAATAGACAATCTCAGAAGATATACAAATGGGTAAAAAACATATGAAAAGATGTTTGACGTCACTAATGATCAGGAAAATGCAAATTAAACCACAATGCGATACCATCTACTCCTGGAAGGATGGCCATAATCAAAAAATCAAAGAATAATAGATGTTGCTGTGGAGACGGTGAAAGGGAAACGCTTCTACATTGCTGGTGGGCATGTAATCTGGTACAACCACTATGAAAAATATGGAACCAGCCCAAATGCCCAATAATCAATGAGTGGATAACGAACTTGTGGTATACATACATGCTGAAATACTACTCAGGCATTAAAAGGAACATTAACGACATTTGCAGCAACCTAGATGGAACTGGGATCTATTATTCTAAGTGAAGTAGCTCAGGAATGGAAAACCAAAATTGTATGTTCTCACTCATAAGTGAGAACTAAGCTATGAGGATGAAAAGGCATAAGAAGGATCCAATGGACTTTTGGGACTTGATTGAAAGGATGGAAGAGGAGTGAGGGATAAAATATTAAATTGGCTTCAGTGTACACTGCTTGGGTTATGGGTGTGCCAAAGTGTCACAAATCACCTCTAAAGGACTTACTCATGTAACCAAATACCTGTTCCCCAAAAACCTATGGAAATAAATAAATAAATAAATAAGTGAAAAGGTTAGTATTTAACTTTTCATTAAACATGCACCTCTGTTTTTTTTAGGACATTACTACTGAAAGGTTAATTTACAAAATAAAAAGCATTACAATATAATTAAATAAATCCATAGTTTTAGGTTTATCTCACAAATGAACACACTGCAGTCAAGGAGTTCAAATTACCCTCTTACATTAATTGACAGACCTTCTTGACCTGTATTTCCTAAACATATTTCACATATGCCTAATATATTCATTTTCTGCTTTTTTCCCTTTTGCAGTAGACTAGCTAGTATACCAAGTACCAGATAGCATCAGCCACTTCTCTTAACACCCCAGACTAGGTGTTACCTGTCCTTTGCCACTCATGTCAAAATATGCTGTTTTTTTCAGGAAATGTCTGCATGCTACCCTTGAAAAAAGGATGCTTAGTTATATTGTATCTAAAAAGAGTTAGCCTGAAAGACAGGACTGTTGTCTTTCATATTTCACCACCTGTTAAATACATGGTTAACTGTGCATTTATTTTATCCTCTGTTAGATGAGATAATGGACAAAGATGAAAATACAAAGTAGAGATCTAACAAAGCCATCCCAAACTCCTTTAATGTAGTTATTTTTCCCAAATAAGAAAGAAGTTTTGTTACTTCTCACATAGGTGAAAAAAAGAAATTGAAAGTGGATAGAAAGTCCAAAGCACGTTAATTGGCTCTGCTCTGAGATTAGTGGGGCACACAGGTTACATCTGTTTGCAGTTCCCTTAGAGTGTTGCCTCCATACCCATTGGTTGAAGCTGGCTGATGAGCACCACTTCCTGCAGAGGGTAAACAAGAGAAAGTATAGGATAAGCAATGTCCTTTTGAGGAAGTATACAGAAGCTCTATATATCATTTCTACTTATAGTCCATTTGCAAGCACATAGTCCTCTACATACTTAGCTGCAAGTAAGGTTAAGAAATATAGGCAGGAAACCAACTACAAACTCAGCATTTAAAACCAATACTGCACCTAATATATGAGCAGCATTACGAAAGAAAAGAAAAGAAAAGAAAGAAAAGAGAAAAGAAGGAAGGAAGGAAAGAGAGAAAGAAAGGAGGGAGGGAGGAAATGAATGAGGGAGGCGGGCAGGCAGGCAGGCAGGCAAATCCTCAGGAGATAGGTCTCAAGGCCATATTAAATTAAAGATTCCATTTTAAGTAGAATTATGCCCAAGAGCCCCTAAAATAGTTTCCTTGGGGTTTAATAAAATTATTAAAAACATTATAGTTTCTTTAAAGGATGAAAAATCCCAGAGAAACATTAACTGAGGACACCAGGACAACAAGAATAAGCCAGGATAATTTGGGGAAAACTGGATTATGTGCTTACCCTAAATATTAAGGATAATAGCAAAAAAGAATTAACATTTATTTAGCATCTGATATATACCTGTGTTTAATCTGCAGTTTACTTTGTCTTTGAAACCAATCAAGCATGTTAGTGTTATAACCCTTAATTTCTCTATGAATAAACTAAGAGCATAGGTAAAAGATTGTGTAACAGCTAAAATATTTGTCTTAAAATTATGCTCTTTTTGTTCCATCAAACTCTCTCAAATTAATAAACAGTTTCTAAATGAGTGCTTATCAGAAGATTGAAGAGTATTACAGGATTAGTTCATGCTTTAAAATTATCTTCCCCTATGGAGACAGTATTTTTTATTTTTCCTTTGAATCATCTTCATTAATATTTCATTCACTTTAATATTTAAATCTTGGTCATCTAGGAATAGATCTTATTTTTAAAATATATTACTTAAGAAAATTCTCATGCAGTAACATGCACACAATCCTAGTGAGGATGGCATTAATATAGATAGAGAGAAATTCTCTTCACTCTTTCTGATATGATTCAATTAGTTTTCCAGTAATAAATGAAATATTATATTGACTATTAATACTGTAATGGCAATGCAAGTATTTATATGTCCATTTTTATTATAGCAAGTGGATGAAGAAACAGGAACATACTCTCTTCTACTGTGATTTTATAGTGAGTGATGTCTCAATCTCCATTATTAATCATTACTTCATTTTAAGACTTCCTCATTTTTTTCTTATCTTCATCTCTCTTATTTAGAACTAAGTTCAAGGTCCTTGTCATCTATGTCCTGGAACTGTGGAGATAACCTTACAACTTGTTTTCTCATTCAATGCTTCAGCTCTCTAAAGTATATTTCATCTCACACTGCTTTTTGTAAAATGGAAATATATCCACAGCCCTCCTCTTCTGAATGTTTATGGGAACCTTTTGTCACGTTCTTTAGTCTCTTCTCCATCTGCCTTCTGCTTTAGCCATAGTGTGCTGCTTACAGTTCTCCTGAATATATTAGTTTGAGGATGTGCTCTTAATCTGAAACACCCATTTTTTTCTCAGTGATGTCACCTGGAAAATTCCTACTCATCTTTCAACAGTTCTCCTCTGAGAAGGATTCTCCAACTTACTTTGACAGAATGAGGTCCCATCCTTCCATATTTGCATAGTATATTCTATTTTCCTTGTCCGTAGCACTTTTCACCTTGAACTGCAATTACTATGACTGATAATTACTGAGCACTTTTTAAATTCCAAACAGTGGACTAATATTTTATGTATTTGCATATGTTAGCTTTTTAAATTATCACAATAACCCAATAAGGTATATATTTTTAGTGTCTCCACTTTCCAAATGAAGAAATAGGCTCAGATTAGTTGATTGAGCTGAGAACAAAACAGAAGTTATTGTACCAGAAGCTTTTTTTTTTCTGCATTACATTCTGCGCTTCTCCTAGGAGACTATGAATTCTTAAGAATAGGAACAATGTAATATTTATAGTCAATCTCTAGCCTAGCAGAGTGCCTAGCATATGACTTATGCTTAATAAATATTTCTTGAATAAGTGAATGCTTGTGACAAAATAATTCACTTAATTAGAATCAGTGTTCCATGATAAATATCATCTATCACTAAGATTTTAATGTTATTCTCTGACTCCTCTACTTAGAAATTTTGTTAAGAGATTTGCATTCTGAACACTTTAGCTTCTACGTGCCTGGAGTGTGAAGGCAAAGTGTTAGGTGATTATTTATTCTGACAAAATTTTCAAGCTGAGGGGATCCTGTGCCAATCTGCTACTCTAAGCTTTGCACTTTCAGATTCTCACTTGTGAGTGGTATCAGGAATGCCTGAATAGAGGTTTGAGTTTCTGATGCTGTTTTGTGAAACTGATGATCTGGAGTTAGCAAGACAAAATCAACTGAAATACAAATGCTCTTTTACAACTGGAGTTTTTTTAAAAAAATAATTTTTAACCAGCATTATTTAAGAACCTATCTTATAAGGTAGGAACTTTAAAGAGATTCAAATGGTCCTCAACTCGTGATACATTCAGACTACTAACTAGTAACAAGGCTTTCAGAGAAATATCTATTGTGTAAATCATGAGATCAAGGTCAGAATTGGTAAGAAAATACTGAAGAGGGAGTGATTAATTCTGATGAGAGGAAAGACTTTCTATAGTGGGAAGCAGTTGATTAGGTGCTGAAAAATGTTAAGGTTTAGTAGGTGGACAGGTGGGAAGAGCACTCTAAACTAACAGAACTCTACACACAATTGCAGAGAAGCAAAAATGTTCAGGATAAATTTGGGACAAGGACAAGAAAAAGGTGCGATCAGAGTATAATGAAATGTGGAGAAATTGGATAGAAAAAACAAGCATTTTAAGCTAATGAAGAGTGGAGAAACAAATGTGGCAAATTATTTTCTTTGTTTGTGGAAATGCAGATTTTTTTGTTAATTTTATAATTAAATGAGTTTTATTGTGTATGCATTTATCAAGAGTTAACATACATGGTTTAAAACATTTACTAATTTTCAAGAGATTATAATAAGACATACATAATCATCAACTGTTATCATCGAACCTGAGTAATCAGCGAAAGATATTTCAGTATCATTGTTTATACACATTAGTGATGAATGTATGACTCTAAAACATAAGCTGCACTGTTCGAAATATTTTGTGTAGCAAATTGAAAAGAATTGTCTCCATTCTTTTTATTCTTGAAGAATGGTAGTAGTAAACTCCTTCTGGTTGTTTAACTTAATACGTTACTCACTTTATCTTTGCTTTTGATTATGTCTGTATACTAACAATACAAAATGACTTGCTTGTTGGCTTTGTATTACCATTGTTAATGCCAAATGGAAAAACATATGTGAAAGTGTTGGAGAGGCCATAAATCATTACAAAAATTGTCCACATCATTTTTCAGGAACTTAGTAAATGAGAAAGTATCGCCATGTATTTTATTTCTTTGGAAAGAAAAATAGATTGAAAAGTCTTTCACATTGTCATTTAAATTTTAATTCTTAACCCTTGCCATTGCAGCTTTTCTCCACTCACCCATCTCAGCACCTGTTCCACCACGTGCTATACGTACCACAGGCTTTAAGGTTAGAACAATTACAGCAAACGGACTAAGTTTCCCAACAATGGTAACAAAATCAGCCAGGTGATTACAGGACAGAACAAAGGGGGAATGACTAGAGCTATGCTGTCCACTATAGTAGCTACTAGCCACATGTGGTTACTGAAATTAAAATTAATCAAAATTAAATAAATTAAAAATTGAGTTCCTTTTTTGCACTAGTCACATTTCAAGTACTCAGTAGCCACTGGTATCAGACAACTCAGATTTATAGACCATTTCTATCATCGCAGAAAGTTCTATTGAGCAGTGCTGGGCTCACATGTTAGACCTGTTTGTATTACTAAATCGTTAAATAAACGTTCATCCATTATTTAGTCTCTCTGGTCTTGTTCTTGTTTATACAACGTGTGATAAGAATAATAACACTCACTTTACTTACCTTAGGGAGCACACAAATGCTAAACAAAAACACTTTTTAGCATTCTCTTAAAGGAAACTACACAATGTCAGGTATCACTATTATTTTGAAGGGCTCGTGATGTTGATGGCAAGCTTTTGAATTCTGAACTAATTTTCTTTAAGATATGCAGCATTTCCACCTTAGATGGGACAGTTTTGGTACTATTGATGTAGAAGGAACCACATGGCTGGTATTGTGCTTTCCTAACTCTTCCATTGGGAAGAAACAGCGTTTTAGTTAACCTATGGACTTAAACTTAACCTTGAATAAAACTGCTGAAAAATGACCAGAATATGAACCTAATTCTAATGAAAGGAGAAGAGCAGGTTATAACCATTCTTTGAACAGTAATTTTATCTACATTATTTATGAACCAAAAGACTGACATAAAATATAACATGTTAATATAAAACATGTTATCTTCTTTCCAGTGGTGTTTACAGAAGCTTATTCTCCTTGCTATGGTCAGAAGACTTGCAAATTTGGGTAAAATACTTCTCTTAAAACCTTGTAAGTGAAGATGCTACATTACAAAAGTCATATGCAAATGACTGCTTGAAGTATCTTTAGCAGCACAAAGCATTCAATTGTATCATTCTTTCATAATTTTTTCTTTATTAAATGATATCTTAGATTTTTCTTCATAAATTGTGTGATTCAGCAGCATAGATATTAGGATTAAGTATCCATCATAGGCAATGTTGATAATGTGAATACGAAGGAGATATGCTTGTCCGATAGGGGCTGACCAGAGTGCACCATGGAGCACTGCCATAGTGCCTATTGCAAGGGCAGAGGAAACAAATGAGGGTGCAGGTTCATGTGGTTTTATGGTTTAGAAGAGGTCAGCATATGTGACTTTAAGTAGCCATCAGAGTGTATATATTTGGCTTACATTTCTGCTTCATGTACCTTCTTTTGCTCCTTTGAAGATTCTGTCTTAAGAAAGAAAAATATATGATAAAGTAGGGTGTTGCAATTTAAAGAAACCAATTAGTAATTTTCCAGGTCTTACTCTGGGATACTATTATCTGCCCAATTCTATGTTATAGAGTTTTAATCTACTGGCAGAGATGTGTGTGTATGCATGCAAGTGTGTAGAGATGTCTATACACTAAAATGAATGCATGAATTTTAAAAAAGTGAAATGTTGATGTTTGTTTCTTGATCCTTTCTCTTTTCTCATAAACCTCAATCAGTAAACAATACACATGAGTCTTACAAACTTCAAGGTACGGTAATAGACTGCAATGAATTTGATCTGTAATAACAGGGTTTTTATTTCACTATCTTTGCAGCATAATAAATGAAGGTAATTCAGAAACGTTATTGCTTTCTTCACTCTCTATTCATTTTATTAATTAAAGATAGCTTGACATTATAGAAAGTTTAGAAAACAGGGAAAAATCCTCCATCACCCAAAGTCAAATAGAATAACTATTACATTTTATTGTTCTTACCATCTTCTCTCTGTTCCTTTTAAAATATATTTTACAGATAAAAACAGGGGATAATGGATGGAAATAGACATCTGTTCCTGTTTTCCACTTTTCTCCTCATTTAAGAAATGGAAGTGATTGCTCGAGGCTGAAGATAAATTGTTCTGATTTATTTTTAAAATGGATACCCATTATTTGATTTCTTGTATACACACATATTGAGAGTAAAATAAAAATACTGACATTATCAAAAACCCTGTTATTTTCTACATTAGCATTGCTGGGGGAAAACAAAAAAACAAACAAAAAACAAAAAAACCCCTCTCTTTCTACATTCACCTTTTTAACTTACTAAAGGAATTCACAGGAGGTAGCAGGAGGTACTAAGAATTTAAATGGTAGAAATTTTTCTTTATGTTTTGGGATATGAATTTTGCATCAGAACATTCAACCAATATTCACTGAGTGCATACCAATACCATTTAATGTACAGTTCACCAACAATGAGATGGTGGGAGAGGGAGAAAAACCGTGATCTTGTGCAGCCTCCAGGCCAGTGTATGACACATACAAATGAACAGGGATTACAATCCATGCAATGCTACTGAGTGACAGTTGGAATTTCAGAGAGCTATATGGGCACAAAAGAGAGTCCAGGAGGTCAGAAAAAGGTTTCAATGAGAAAACCTGAAAGATGTATAGGAGATTTTCAAAGAAGTAGCAGAGACTGGCATCCTAGGAAATGGGGTCAGGGTGTGGAGTAGCTTGAAGAAAAAGCAGAGAGAGCATGGTGCATTATAGTGATGTGTGTGTGTCCATTTGTGTGTATGCATATGTGAAAGAGAGCAAGATTTTGTTGAGAGCTGACACTTGAGAAATTGGCTGGGATATGAGTTATATGGAGAAGAGTGGCAGGAACAGAATTGCATTTCAGAAAGATAATTCTGCCTGAAGTGTCTTCTTTGTTTTATAAACTAAAAAGTAGCCAGAACAGTCAATATGGAACAGTCAAAAGGAAATCGACTGAATGAAACCCAGGCTTAAGAAGAGAAGTATTGCATAGTTTTTTAAATCATGTATAAATACACACTGCACACAAACATATACATGCAGACAGACGCCCAGGTCAGAATCAGTAATTAGTAACTATGATGATATTTACTGGGCACTTAATATGTGCCAACAATTGTCCTTGAAATATCTTTAGCCTTACAACATCCCTGCACTATAGACATTGTTGTTTACAATTCATAGAAGGAAAATTGGGACTTGGGATAAACAAGTTGCTATTGTCTCTCCTCTGTTAAATAAGACAGTATTTCTCTGACCTGAAACTCACACTGTATCTACTATACTATATTCCTTCTCTTTTGAACTGTCAACCCAAGGGAATAATATGAGCCATTGTTGAGGCTGATAAATTGGAAAAGCAAATGCAAGATACATCAGCTCTTACCGTGCAATGCAAAATAGAGAATTCAGCAGGCTCAATGGCACACAGGCCATCTAACCTGTACACTTGCAAGGAGGCCCAGAGTTTCCTTGTATATAAAGGTTCTTCCCCTTTAACTTCTCATACTTCCCAGCAGCTAATTTGTCAATACCCCATTTAACCCCAAAATAACTTTCTTATTCTTCAACCTTAGTTCTTACCTCATAGCTCTTCAATAAAACATTTTAAAAGCAAGGACTGTTCTGGAACTTGACTTGATTCTGAAGATGTTAACCATTCTCCTTCAGGTTTGAAGACAGCACAGTTTTTCCTGCATAGCAGAAATGAAATACACAGACCTCTCTATTTATTGCTTTAAAAACTAATGCATATACTCTCTCTCTCTCTCTCTCTCTCTCTCTCTCTCTCTCTCTCTCTCTCACACACACACACACACACACACACACACACACACACACACGAATGCACACACATGCATGCCTGCCATTTGGGAAAAAGAGATTGTCAAGTAAAAATTCCTAGACTGATTTTTCTCTGCTAAATAAATTTATTTTCTGGTTTTCAGTCTTTGTTCTTTGCCAACATTGGTGTTCTCAAAAAACTAGAGTATAATGGCATTTGATTTATGCATTTATACATGAACAATGTCTCTCATGAGTAGCATCTCCCTTGATCCTAACAACAAAATTGTGAATTGGAATCACATTTGAATTTGAGTCTGACATGTGAGGCAAAAATTTTGTTCCGTGATAACAATAAAACTGGTTTTGCTAGAAAATAACTTTTTGAGTAGGTACTCTCACAGCAAACAATGACCTAAGTAGAGAGTTTTCTTGTAGTAAGGAGAGGATAACATTTTGGACTATCTGGGAGGAGTCCCTGATTGCTTTTTAAATGATTTTTTCTAATTTCTTAGTCTTGCACTTCTATTTGCCATTCTAACAAAGAACTTTCACATGTCAATCTCACTTTATTAAAACTTGTATTATTTCCAATAGTTTGTATGTTATTTTCTAGTTCTGTTTTTTATTAATATATTAGTGCAAATGTTTAAGGAAGGTATTTTTGAGTGAAAAAAAATTCTAAAAGTTTCCCAGAAAATATCAATGGTATTGTCTCACAGTTTTTGACTTATTTCCCTTTCTATGCATATGTTACACAAACACACACATATACACCCACATACACAAATATCTCTTAATAGGCTTTGTTTAGAAATATTTTTAGTTACCTATTTTTTTTTAATCAATAGTATAGCATAGAACATATTCCTGGTGTTTTTCTAAACACATATATAAAATATAAATGAGAAAGAGTAGTTGTCCTTAATGGTGTCTAACAGATAACAAAGAAATTAAAATATTGATTATAGTGATGCATATATCATTTTAGGCTCCTAAAATTTCTTTCTAATGATCTAGTATTGAATACATTTTTTGCTATTTAAAAAATATTGCAAGGAGTATCTTTGTAGATAACACTTTTCATGCATTCATAATAATGTTAAAAATAATATATTTCAAAAATTTCCATAACTTTACCTTAACTTGCTTTAAAAGTCTATGCTTTATTATTTTTACATGTTGTATATTGTTAACAACTAAACTATTGTTTCATAAATTGCCCATGAAACACTGTCTCAGTCTCAACCATTAATCTGGTCAATTACTTGAAGTATTTCTTCAACTAGGATAATATTTCATGGTTGTATGTGCTACAATAAAATGTATTCATTTAAGAAATATTTAGTGTCCACTGTATTTCAAAACTGGGACACATACTGGGTATGTAATGGGAATCAAGTAGAACAAAGTATTGCCTTCATAAGAATTTACAGTAATGAAAGAGACTTACTGAACTGGCAAGTGCAGTACAGTGTGAGGATTATGTTGATGGAAGATATCCAGAGCTGTGGGAGCACAAAGGTAGAAAAGCACAGCAATAAGGGTTGTAAAAGAAGGTGAGCTCATGGTGAAATAAAGCTGGTTCCCTCTGGACAACACTGGGACTGAAATCCGGGTTTGATGCCTTAGCCACTGTACTTTTATTATACAATCCTACACTTAGTCATCAGGAACTGCTTGTACATCTGGGGGAGTGACTTCAGAGGACAATCAGAAAATAAAGTATCTGTATATTAACTTTAAATCCAGACTGTAAAGAGGAAGCAAAGAAATACATTCTAGGCTTCATGTTTAGTCAGGTCACACAGTAATATCCTTCCAGATATAAAATTAGGAAGTGGCCAGTCTTTGTTTCTCATATGTTGCCTCTTTTGAACACAGTTGCTTTTCTATTTTGCTCCTGTATTACTTTATTTGCACTTGCCTTTGATTCTTCTTTTTCCTTCTTTGTACTATTTCCTTAGGTCCATATCTTACCCTTTTTTTCTGCATTTTGAATTGTTTTCATAATTAACTTTATTGCTTTGGAATCTAATATTTGGACATAATAGAAGAGCAATAGCTTTCTTGATTTCATATTTTCTTTTGAAAATTAGTCTATTCCTAATGGTGAAAATAGAAAAGGGTGTGTGCGTGTGAGCTGGACAGAATAAGACTCAAAATTGAACCCTTGCATTTAGCCAGGTTATACCTAAGTTAACCAAGAAACAGAATGTTTTCTTCTGTTAGGTAAATTTCATACAGGTGTAAAAGAAGGACATAATATGACCATTTCATTTTTCAGTGTCATCATAAATTTATTTCTAGTCATTGGATGACAGTGGAAACTGAAAGCAGCATGCCATCCTTGACCAAAGCACTGAAACTACAGCCACCTGTGTTTTGTGAACCACACTGAGAGCTTAATTAAAAAAACCTGCACCTGTCTCAAACTTCTTTGAATAGAAATATCTGGTATCTATTAATTGCAGAATAAAGTTCTTAACACTTTAAAACACTAATTTGGACAGTAAGAATGTTTATACCAGTAGTTTTCTAAGTTAACATACCAAGAAAAAAAAAAACAGCTTTCTTGTTTTCTTTCAAGAAATGACTGTCATAAAGAAAGCCATTATGTAAAACAGATAAAATTGGGAATTCTCTGGCTGAGATGACATTAGGTTGTCCCAAGCTCCCCTCTCTTCTCTTCCACCTATCCTTTCGGCGTCCGTTTTCCTTCCACTCTCCCAATCACCTCTGAGGCATCTCCAAGGAATTTCAGTCTCTGCTTATCACATTTGAAAGCCAATGGCTGCGCTATCCAATTTGCCACTTCTGACTCCAGAGCTTGTTTGTTCTTATTACAGTTGTTTCCAAGGGACATCTTCACACTGGGCAAATTATTTATATAACAGTAGTTTGAGGAATGAAGTTAAGACTTCTTGAACTTTAAACATAGTAAATATTTATTTACTGCTTTTCCTTTAGCTCTGAAGAATGTTGCACAGTAAGTGGAGAGAAGCCCTGGTGAGCCCTCTCGCCAAACCAGGAAAGTGGATTATTTCTGCCAGTCATAAAGGATTATATTATTTTAATAATCAACTAAATCTATACCAACAGATAAGCGGTTAGTTAGCAAATATAATACTTAGAGCAGAGGTGATGTTTGAATAATGAGTTCACCAGGCAAAGAGTGTGAAAGGGATAATAGGAAAAAAGAATAATTTAAGGACACAATGGTAAAAAGAACACATTTTAGATACTTAAACCTCCATAGTGTGTATTTGTAAGTCCAACATTTGAGTCAGGAGGTGAAGCTTTGGGTGACTTTATTATCCTAGAGAGGATTTTGCATTTATCTCTATGTGGAAGGCATTGACATGCAAGTAAATATGCTTTTTGGAAATGTTTAAAGAAACCAGAGTTAACTCAGCAAATATTTCAACAGAAAAAAATGAACATACCCAAAATAGAGGTTTCTATAAACATTTCTTACATTAACATGCAAGAACAGCAAAATATTAATGCAGGAGGTAAGATAAAATGGGGAAATTATTTAAGTCATGTGAGGTCTAATAAGTGATACAGTCAAAGGGAATTTTTTTTTTCACAGTTCTCATTACAACCTCTCATTTAGTCATACTATTAAAAGTTCAGCCTATCATAGTTCTTTGTTTAAAAAATTCAATATGTTCAATCCATTTTTAAAGCCAAAGAGCTTTCTACTGATAGACTTGTTAGAGTCTTCAGTGAGTTGGCCCATGCAAAGACTTTCCTCATAGGTAAACATTCTCACTCTGATTAAAGCAGAAAAAAATAATAAAGTGGTTAGATTAAGAATGCTCCAGGAGATAATGTTTCATTGATTGGCATTCTGTCAGTAATGTGAATGCCATTCTGCTTTCAATTTCTCCTTTAATCCTATAGGGAGGCTAGATTAAATAAGTAACCCCCAAAATTTTTTTGAAAACGTCAAAAACACGAAACATAAATTGGTCTCTAAAATAATTGATTACTTTGCATGGACAGATCCAGAAGAGATGACGTAGAAAAATTTTCAACTCTTTTTCCCCTTTACCCCCTCTCTAATAGTCCTGAGTTTCTATTGTCACCAACTTTATGTCCATGGGTACTCAATGATTAACTCCCACTTATAAGTGAGACACGCAGTATTTGGTTTTCTTTTCTTGCATTAATTTGCTTAGGATAATAGCATCTAGCTGCATCCGTGATGCTGCAAAGAACATAAATTTAATGGGCACTTGGATGGATTCTGTCTTTGCTATCGTAAATAGTGCTCCAGAAACATGCAAGTGCATGTGTCTTTTTGGTAGAAAGATTGGTTTTGTTTTGGATATATACCTAGTAACAGGATTGCTAGGTCGAATAATAGCTCTGCTTAAAGTTCTTTGAGAAGTCACCAAACTGCTTTCCACAGTGGCTGAACTACTCTCCATTCTCACTAACAGTGTGTGAGAATTCCCTTTTCTCCACAGCCTTGCCAGCACCTTTTGTTTTTTGTCTTTTTAATAATAGCAATTCAGACTGGTGTGAGCTGGCATCTCATTATGATTTTGATTTGCATTTCTCTGATGATTCGTGTTAATAATTTTTTCATGTTTGTTGGCCTTTCGTATGTCCTCTTTTGAGAAATATCTGTTAATGCCGTTCACTCACTTTTTAATGGGATTATTAATTTTTGGCTTGTTGAATTGTTTAAGTTCACTATAGATTCTGGATATTAGACCTTTGTCAGCTTCATAGTTTGTGAATATTTTCTCCCATTCTGATAGGCTGTTTACTTGGTTGTTCATTTCTTTTGCTGTGCAGAAGCTCCTTAGTTTAACTAGGTCTGACTTGTCAATTTTTGTTTTTGTTGTGATTGTTTTTAAGGACTTAGTCATAAATTCTTTCCCACGTTTGATGCCAGAACGGTGTTTCCTAGGCTTTTTTTTCTGGGATCCTTATACTTTGAGATCTTACATGTAAATCTTTAAATCATCTTGAATTAATTTTTGAACATGGTGAAGATATGAGTCCAGTTTCATTCTTCTGCTTATAATAAGCCAGCTATTGCAGCAACATTGATTGAATAGAGTCCTTACCTGATTGCTTATTTTTGTCAATGTTGTTGAATATTTGATGGCTGTAGATGTGCAGCTTTATTTCTGAGTTGTCTATTCTGTTCCATTGGTCTGTCTTTCTGTTTGCACCAGTATCATGCTGTTTTGGTTACTGTAGCATTGTACAGTTTGAAGTCAGATGATGTGATACATCTAGATTTGTTCTTTTTGCTTGGAATTGCTTTGGGTATTAAGGCTCTTTTTTGGTTCCATATGAATGCTAGAATACATTTTTATAGTTCTGCGAAAAGTTGATAAGAGTAACATTGAATCTATAGAATGCTTTGGGCATTATGGCCATTTTAATAATATTGATTGTTTCAATCAATGAGCATGGAATGTTTTTACATTTGTTTTGTGTCATCTATAATTTCTTTTAACAGTGTTTTGAAGTAATTGTCTGTGTAGAAATCTTTCATCTCTTTGGTTATATGTATTCCTGGGCATTTTGTGGGTATGTGGCTATTGTAAATGGGATTGCATTCTTAATTTGGATCTCAGCTTGAATGTTATTAGTGTGTAAAATGCTACTGATTTTTGTACAGTGATTTTATATCCTGAAACTTTACTGAAGTTATTTTTCAGTCCCAGGAGCCTTTTGGTGGAGACTTTTTGGTTTTCTAGACATAGGATCATCTCATCTACAAAGAATGATAGTTTGACTTTTTATTTTCCTATTTGGATGCTTTTTATTTCTTTCTCTTGCCTTGTTGGTCTGGCTAGAACTTCCATTCTATATTGAATATGATTAGTGAGACTGGGAATCCTTGTCTTGTTCTATTTCTCAAGGAGGATATCAGGTTTTGCTGATTCAGTATGATTCAGTATGTTGTTGGCTGTGGGTTTGTCATAGATGGCTAATTGACAAGTTCTAATTATACTAGTGAATTTCAGTCTTTGTTTTAAGACATTTGTAATCCAGCATATTTTTATAAGCCACACACTACTATCTTTCTTTAAAAGAAAGAAGGGATCTAGAGCTTGACTGTATTGCATGAGAACTGTAGTTATTAAATTGAGTCATAAACTGGAAATTTGCAAAAAAAAAAAAAGTACATAGATTTTAGATAATTTTACCATACACACAAGAAAGGTAACTAACTATGTGAGATGATGGATATGTTTATTAGCTTGGCTCTAGTAATCATTTTGCTATGTAAATGTATATCAAAACATCATGTTGTATGCTTGAAGTATATTTAATAAAGGAATAATTTAACAACTATTTCTCCAACTGTGACCCAAACACACACATGCACACACACAAAACTCCATTATGTTTCTCTCTTACTTACAAACACTTATTGATTCTTTAGCACCAAAATCCTTAGTTTGCCATAGGACATTCCTTATAAACTGGCTTCTCTCTTACCTATCTGGCTTCAAGTTTAGCCTGTTTGCTTCTACATCATTTGCTCTTTTCAAAGTAAACTTCTCATTTCCCCATCCTGATAAAGTCCTTTCATGAAGTCATAGCAACAGCCAACTTATCCTTCAAGATGCAGCTCAAATGCGTCTTGCTTTAGGCCACACAACTTTAGAATCACCTGTTTTCTGCCAAACACTATTAAAGTCCCAAGCATTTGACATTGATTATTCATGTGTATTATTCACAACTTCTTCAGGTAAGATTTGTCATACTCATTTCAGAAAAGAGAAACAAAACTGAGGGTCAAAATAATTCAGGGACTGTGCTCAGTTGGTTGAACATGTAGGGAGAATGTGAATTTGTAGTTATGGATGCCAAGGCCCCATTTATGGACCGCTACATTGCATACTGTAGTTTATTAGAACACAAAGAGAGATCTGAATATGCAAATGATAATTGAAACCTATATGTGAAGTAAAAGCAAATTTGATATTATTAAAATCAACTCCTGTTCTTCTGCTATTTCTCCTACACTAAGCTACCTTGTGTTGATGGTGGGAAGGAAAATGTTCTACAAGGCAGCAAGAGTTCCCACTTGGGAGCTTGATGGTACATCACTAACTGATAAGGAAATTACAGAAGAAGGCAAATTTTCAGGAGAGGACAATAAGCTTGGTATTTGTTTTGGAAAGTTATGAGTGAGTAGTAGCAATATGTTTCCATAGATATTTACAATAGAAAATAAGCCATTACAGTCAGACCTAGGCTTTCAAATTTCAGAATTGGAGCATTTCTATGGTAGAAGAAATAGTGAAAATGAATAAGATTATCAGATTGCCACTAATTGTGAAATTAATGTATAGAAGAGAGACTTGGATAAATTTACCAAAGAATTATAAATTGTTCTACTATAAAGACACATGCACACATATGTTCATTGTGACACTGTTTACAATGTAGCAAAGACTTGGAAAAAACCCAAATACCCATCAATGATAGACTAGATAAAGAAAATGTGACACATATACACCATAGAATACTGTCCAGAACACATGGTCACAGGGAGGGGAGCATCACACACTGGAGTCTGTGGGGAGGAACTAGGGGGAGGGACAGTGGGGGGTGGGGAGTTGGGGAAGAATAACATGGGGAGAAATGCCAGATATAGGTGATGAGAAGGAAGGCAGAAAACCACATTGCCATGTATGTACCTATGCAACAGTCTTGCATGTTCTTCACATGTACCTCAGAACCTAAAATACAATAAAATAAATATATTTAAAAAAAAGAACGAGATCATGTCCTTTGCAGGGACATGGATGAAGCTGGAAACCATCATTCTCAGCAAATGGACACAAGAACAGGAAACCATACACCGCACGTTCTCACTTGTAAGCGGGTGTTGAACAATGAGAACACATGGACACAGAGCAGAACATCACACACCAGGGCCTGTTTGGGGGTAGGGGGGCTAGAGGAGGGGTAGCAGGGTGTAGGGGGATTTGGGAATGCTAATATTAGGAGAAATACCTAATGTAGATGATGAGGTGATGGATGCAGCAAACCACCATGGCATGTATATACCTATGTAACAATCCTGCACTATCTGCGCCTGTACTCCAGAACTTAAAATATAATTTTAAAAAAAAGAAGAAAGACTTGGGTAAATTTTGTGTAATTTATAGATGTCTGGAGAACTGTTCTGGAATATAATCCTCACAAATGAAAGTTAGGTTTGATTGAATGACTACTATAAATTATAAAACTGCATAGACATCCAAAGGAATTGCCTAATACATGAGAGAAGAGATAATATTGGTCTTAGAGTTCAGTAACTCTTTACTAATGACACCTATGTGAAGCACTGCTACGCAGAGTGCATCAGTTAATCTCTAAGTCTCAGAGTAATAACAGTTATTAATAATAATAGCAATAATGTACTCATACGGGGTCACTTGCCCTTGGCTTCCTAGGGAATTGTGAGGATTAAAGAAATGGTGCCATATTAACAGAACAATTAGAGTTGCTTGCTTGATGAATGTGTTGCTCCAAAATTTTTGGCCTGGCCTTCTACTTTGTATCCTGCAGTTTGTCAGAACAAAAAAATGGTAGATATGAGATAATGATCTAGAAATGTATTTGTTGAGGTTCTATAAAAGCAAATAAAATATTGTCAAAACCAATTCAACTCAAAACATCAAAGTAATTTCAAAGTTCAGTTGTGTCCCATTATGTTTTTGAATTTTAACACTGTGATTTTACAGGGAAATGATAAATCTAGGTCATCATATTATCCAATGAAAGCTCTTAAATGCTTTACTAAGCTTAAAGTCTTTCCATAGGGCAATAGAACCACTGAAAGTATTCTTGGGTGAGAGGCTCATATTTGATTTATGAATGTATAATTTTAGGAGAACATTTGAGGGCCATAAGACTAGAAACTGGTGTTGGGAGGGATGAGGGAGCCAGTTGTTACTGCAATTTTCATGCCCAGAAGAAGGAAATAGATAATTGGATGTCTTTATCGGGATTTAGGATGAAAGGTTGTTCAAATATTATTTCCCTCTGTTTTTTGTTTGTTTGTTTTTGTTTTTGTTTTTAAAAAAAGACAAATCACACTAGAAAAGATAGAATGGTACAATATATACTCATATATCCCTCACCAAATTCACCATTTGTTAACATCTTACCAGACCCTTCCCTTCTCTTCTCTTTCTCTCTCTCATTATTATGTATATATAGTTTCTTTAAGTTCAAATGTGTTTTATTAGTTTCATTATTATTTTTGATATTTAGGGTGTTCCAATTTTGTTAATGGGGTTGCCTTTGAACTGGCCTCTGTATCTTTTTCACATGTCCCCATTAGACTTTGAGTATTTTCTTATTTTATGGCACATTAAGGTGCTCCAGGATCTCCTTGCACTTTTTTCCCCCGGACAGAAATCAACCATTTCTCAAAAAAATCTTTTTTATTAGTAGAAAATGCTGTTCAGATCTAAGTTCTGAGTCTTTATTGCCTCTTCCTTGTTTCTTTGTGTTTTGACCCTTTCAAAGATAGAATTGTGGAAAAAAATGTTAGTGTGCCCTTACACATTGTCACATATGAGTGCACATGCAAATATGTTCATATTGATTGCTTCAAATGAGATTCAGCACTACAAGGTTGTCTCTCATCTTCATCCATTTGATATTTGTATTTCTCTATTTCTATAGTGAATATTCTTATTTATCAAAATATCGTTAGTCATTTTTTAAATATACCCAGAGTCGTTTCAGAAATGCATCACCAAGACTACTACCAAGAAATCAACTAATGAAAGTTCAATACTGTTTTTCAGTTCTTTTTATTTTTAAGCTATACTTCTCATAGGTTTTAGAGTCAACATGTTTTATTTCTAAGTTACTTTAATTAATCTTTCCCTATGTGAATATTTTATCAATTTTGCATATTAGGATTGTCCATTTTTATTACATCTCAGAGTTTTATTTTTTAATTGTGAGTAGTCAGCCATTATTGTTCAAAGGATAAAACTGTATAATGGGAGTTCTTTGTCCCATCACTATTTCCATCCAAAAGTCTTCTTTTCCCCAAGCAAATGGAGAAAAAAATTGATTGTTCCTGGAGGCTGAAAAAAAAAAACCATGAACGTGGGATGAGATCACACTATGTGAGCTGATTGCAAATCAGGAAAAAATGGGCCACTAAAATAATGTTGCAAATAGACGCTAGAGCACAGAGAAAGAAATTTAAAATTGGTTTCTTCTGCAGAGTTATGGAGTACCTCTCCTAATACCTGGACACTAATAGAAAACTGAATCTGATGCATTTGGGAAGGCATATTTAATTTTGTGTTAAGAGCCTGAAGTTTAAAACTAGGCCACTAAGATGTGAGAGAAATCAGTAAGCTTCATTGAATGATATTTGAGCAAAATAACACATAATATAAAAGACATTTTACAATCTGTCTCCTTTTATTATTGAATCCTTCACTCTTCATGTTACATACTTTGATCTTTCAACTACTGCTACCCCAGCCTATGTACAGTTATTTGCACATGGCCTGCTACTTCTCAGGTCTGTACTTTCAGCCACTGTTTGCAATGCTCCTCTGACTCATTTTTTCAACTAGGAAGCTACTACTTCTTAATAGAAGTATTTTTTAGACATCAGGTACTTCTTTTCCTTTTCTATTTCTCAACATTTGTTTATTCATGATTTACTAAATGTCAGGTGTTCTCCTAATGTTTCACCAAACATGAGCTTACAAACATATTAGAATATTATTCTAATACCATAAGAATAATTATTCTAAGTTTTGTGTTTTCTTATCTGTTTTAAAATGTGAGCTACTTGGTTTAGGATAATGCTAGTATGTGAAGGTATCCAGTAAATATCTGTTAAAAGACAAAGTGAGAATTACTCAAGAAGAATGATCATGATTTCTTCCTTTATTGCCCACATATGCAGCTAAAATACACACAACTTTTAAAAGTTATTTGCTTCAATTGTTCTGGTATCATTTTGGCCTATTTTTCTCTACTGTTATCCCCGGGAGCCATGATAGAATAATACTGATGCATCTGGTATGTTTGGGTTTTATGAAAACACAATTAATGTGGGCACTCTTGTATTACTTGATTAAAAATTATTTTGCATTATAAAAATATTTTAAATTAAGTACACTGGCACCAAAACTCTGGTGGTTAAAAACAAAACAAAATTGAGTAAATAATTTCGGCCTTCAGTGGTGACATTTAGAGAATGAAATTTGAATACATATTATGGTGATCTCAAAAGAAGAAAAATTATTTCAGATGTGCCAGAATAAAACAGAATTCTTGAGTCATCCACAGATGAATTAGTCATAAACTAAAAATATAGAATATGCAAGGAAAATTATTGCAGAAGACAAAAAATAGAGCAATTGTGAATTTAAAATATACTGCAATCAAGAACATTTTAGGCAAATATCAGTAGTGCAGAAAACAGTACAAATTCACAGTTATGGGGAGAAAAGGGAATATGAACTAGGATCCATTCTAGTTCTGTTCTGGAGCTAGTTGACGGAGATTGTTTGATACCATCTTGAAAGATACAAACCTAATATAACTTAGGAAATAAAAAATACATATAAGCTTTTATATATGTGGTGCTAACATATGGATGTAAAAACATAATCCAATTTTAATATTGGTTAAAAAAAGACATTTAAATGATTGACCTATTTTACTTGCACCCTGTTATGTGGAGGTGGGATAAGAAGACCATGAGTAGATAAAGAGTGTTTGTGCAGAGGACCCAGTGAATGAGAAAGATTGGATTTGGTTCTACTACTTGCTGAATAAGTAATTTTATACAAATTACTTGACTTCTCTGTGGTGTCGCTTATTCTCTCCAAAACAAAGTAATAATACTTACCTCATAAGAATATTATGTGAATTAAATTAGAAAGTATGCAAAAAGTATTACTACAATGTTTAACACTAAATACAGACCCAATAATTATCCTTTTCTTTTTCTTGTTGAATATCAGGCTCTGTCTCTTAAGAAAATTTTCTAAATAATGAATATTCAGTCCTACATATATCAAAAATATTTTTAAAAGTCTTTACCATTTAAAATAACAATGTTTTAAAACACAAAAATCAAAATTAGACTAAATATTTTCTTTTTTTCCTAAGAGGAATAAAATGTGATAAGGCTAAGAGCTTCTTATCCAGCACACTCCTCATTATAAATAATTGGTTGCCCCCAGCTTTATTGACATATAATTCACAAATAAAATTAGTGTATAACATGATGTTTTGATATATGTATGATATACACATACATAGTGAAATGATTAAATCAAGTTAACTGACACATCCATCACCTCACATACTTAATCTTTTTTCTTGGCGGTGGTGAGAACATTTAAGATTTACTCTTGTAGCAGTTTTCAAGTATATAATACATTATTCTCAACTCTAGGCATCATGCCCATTTTGAATATTTGTAATCACATTTTATTTTAATTCAACTGTGCTGTCTAAAGTTATTGAATCATTACAACTGTTTGCCCCTTTGGAAAATGACAGATTGTGTGAGATACAGTTTCGTGCGTTACTTCACGTGTTTGCCCACATAGCCACTGGCTTCGCTCACGGATATTAGTATGCGGTTATAACAAATATCTCTTCTAATTTTCTGCTTCTATTCTGCAGTCAGCTTTGAAACCGGAGGACTGAATTAGCTTTAAAATGTATCTATAAATAAGAGGTCCTCTACTGTATTTGAGAGCCCAGAGGGCTCTCTTGAAAGAGACAAGCAGAGTCCAACACATTTGTGTTACAGAATTTGTTTGGAAATATTTTTTTTTCCTTCTAGTTAAAATACTATATTTTGTGTAAATATCCAGCCATGTGAATGCTGGATAAGAGAAACATTATTATAACTGTTCTCATTTGGTTCATATGTTATAATGCTACTGATAAATGAAGCTATGCAAATTGTCACCAGAAAGAAAACTATGTTGTCATTGTTTGTTTAGAAACTGAGAAATCTACCAGACTTCAAAGTCATTATAAATGTTGAAAGAAGACAATTGTTAAGGAAAGCAAAGATAAATACTGTATTACTTTATCTGCTTCTCAAACTATAAGTTTTTTATACTCTACACAGAGGATATCATTAATAATGTCATTTACAATTTATTTGATTTTAAGTATCATGAAGGCAAATATATGTGGTAGCATGTTTCATCCAAAAAATGATAAGAATATTTCTACACATTAAGATCAAAGCCAGTTTGTCTCTATGAGCTCAAATTAAGCTCAAAACTCACATTTCTTAAAGATTCTACACCCAAATGAACATTTTTTAGATCATTTTGAGTATTAATGAGTTTTTAAAATCACTTTTCCCAATGCCATTTATGTGTTCTATAATAAATTATAAATTATACCATAGCCAATATTGAAACTTCTCTTTCTTTAGGAATCTTCCAACTCCAAATCTTTCCATCCTCCACTCTCTATACTTCAAAACCTAAAATAGCTTAGTACATCATTAGTGCTCAAAGTAATTACTATTTAATAAATTATATCCAGGCTTTGCTCCTCTTCCAATGGTGAGCTGTTCAATTTTATTATTTCAGTTGGTCCAAACAAAACTAAACGTCAGGGTAAAGTGGTTGGGCTTTTTTAGTGTCCTTATAACTTGGTAATAGTTTATGAATAAATGGATTAATAATATTTATATTAACATTCATAATTATTTAAAGTTATCAGTTTAAAAATACTACAGATAGGTATTTTAAACTTAGCTTTTTATCCATCGAAGCTGACAATTCATATTTCCATCCTTTGTATACAGTCTTTGTTCTTACTCCTGTGTCTTGTTTCATTACATCAGCTTTCCTTGCTTTATGTTAAAAGCTACTTTATTTCACATTGTTTCCCATATTTTCACAGATTTTCTTTCTTTGATATAGTAGTAAATAGAAGACAGTATGAGCGATTATAATGAGAAAGAGCTTGATGACCCAGATAAATCTTACTGGTATTGGCCTAATAGTCAAGCCTCTTTTTTCCTTTAACAAAAGGTTTAATTTGTTGTGTTTTTTCTTAGGTTTAAAGTAATATGATCATCTGGCTAATATTCACCATATACCAATGTATATTCACCATACATTGACTTCTTGCCAACTCTAGGCCTTTGGTTAAGTATTTATTTTAAATCTTTTAGAACCATCCTGCAAGGAAAGTGCTAGTCAGATTTGCAACCTAAAGCTTAGGGAATTTAAATAACTTGATCAAGTCACATAGCTACTGGTGGCTGAGATACCATTTGAGCACCAGTCTTTCTGACACACTTTTCACAACTGCCTGTAGTCTTGTACTTGACTCCATTAACAATCAGTATTTCCTCTTGGCTCTCTATTAATAATTAGAAAAGTGAACTATGAGATTTACTTTGTATAATAATATGTGATAAAACCATTAAAATAGATTTATTCTTTATATCATCTAAATGTTGTCAAAAGGGACTAGGATTAGTTGGGATTGTATTTAATTTTAATTTAGTTAGTCTTACCCCAAATAAATACTATACTAATCAGCCAGTCTTCTTTTTTCAGAAATTTTAGAATGTATCTTTTTTTAAAAAAAGTTTAAGAAAAAATATAATTAACAGTAAACAATATATGAACAACCTAAAATGTGTGGTTTATATATGAGGGCTATTCATTCTGTAAAATGTGTGTTTCTTTGAATGTCTTCATAAGGAGTATTCCCCTATTCATTCATCCATTGACAAGCTGCCTTTTGTCTAAGTGAAGGACTTTTGACCATCAGCCTCTGCCTAATGGAAGAAGTTCACACCTTGCACTTGATTTTCCTAAAGAAATCTTAATTTAGAGTCAGGGTTGCTCATATTAACTGGAGTACTACCTTTGGACCTAAACAAGCAAGACTGATCATTCCTTCTCTGCTCCTTTTGAGCAATGTAACTTGCTCAGCCTCATTTCCTTATATGAAAAATAGAAAATCAGTCATTGGAAGAGTGATAATTTTATAAGTGAAAGTTTATATATATGTAAATTATAAACACACATATACACACACTATTATTTTTGTCTTCACCTATGTGATTTTTCTTTACTATTCTAGACATTCTTGTCACATTATATATTCCTTTTATTTTGGGCACTGTCTAACCTGAAAATTGACATCCAACACAATTGCACTGGAAAAGAACATGGGGTTGTGGAAAAAATAAAATCAGGGCCCAAAATTCTCAGCTCTGTTGTTAATGACGTTGAGAGCTTGGTGAGGTCACCTAATCTTTATATGCCCTAGTTTTCCTCCATGGTATGGGGACATTTACACTTTGATAGCATATTTATAGTGTTGATGTGAGAATTAAATGAAATTGCTAATCACAACAGTACCTAGCACAGTGCTTGGGACATAACAGGCCCACAGTAGGCAATTGACAGGTATTAATTTGCCCTTTCCTGTTCCTTCACCAAAGCTTTAGATCATAGAATTTGGCAAGCTTTATTGTCTATTGGTAGCCTGTTTCTGTGTTCTAGTGTTTTTCTGACTTAGCTTTCAACTTATTTTAAGAGAAAAACATTTTCCTGAAATCCTGCCACTAACTTACACATTTTTATTATAATAATATTTAAAATATGAAAACATTACATTATGAATTAGACACTAATGTTTATAATGTGTATTCAATTTTAAGACAAGAACAAATTTTCAAATACAGTTTAAAATTAGAATCAATTAAAATTTAAATGAAATAAGTTAATGTGAATGAGGATGCTATTTTTCTGAAATTCAATCATGATGAGCAAATGAATGTAGTACTGGATATACTTTTGCATTCATCATGCTTCTTCCTCACTATGCTGTGTGATGACTTGGCTCCCTTTTCACTTCACTTTAATTATTCAAATTCTTTATTTCAGCATTGGGTCCTGGTATGATTTAACCTTCACCTGTTGCAAATGCATCATTTATGTATTGAATGTGCAATTTGTGTTTTCCTGAGGAAAACATGGTGAATAGTGCAGCTTTGGGCACTAAAATGTGTAATACTTGGTTACTAGGATATCATCCAGAAGATAAGAGCTATTAACTTTGTTAGGTTATCTTTGAAATCGATTGATGGTTTGACAGATTCTTAGAGCTCATTGTGAACTCTATTATCAAAGATAGAGATCACAGTTTAAAAATCTTTCTGTATTAAAAGACCAATACAGGAATCTAGAAGGAAGCCTCTAGTCATCGTTTTGATGATTGTGACAATATTAAAATAGTAAAAATTAGAGAACTGAGTTGTATGACAGTGTGAAATGAAGATTTTGTTTGCTTTTAGTTTTTTTTTTTACTTTTATGATGTTGAACCTCTTTTAAAAAGAAAGTAAATTATCAGCAAGATAAAGATAGATCTTATTATCTGTCCTTAAAGTCCTTTTCTCTTGTTAGTTTCTTAGGATATGTTTTTATTTTAATAGGCTGAGGGCTGGTTTACTTTTATATTTCCTTCGGTGTCTAACATATGTAAGAGATGTTCCAAGCCCTTTACTGAAGCAAGTAGTAATTTTATTCTCTGAAGAATATTTTAAAAGATATTTTATTTTTACCCCTTGGAGTGATTTAGGTAGCCTATGTATAAGCAAATGAATGAACTAAATGACATTTTCAAACCTGTGATTTCTTGGTTTCATTGCATTGGATCTCGTGCAACAGTAATGGATAGAATTAAGATAGTAAAAGTTGACTTATGCAATTGTGTGGTGTTAGATTGATTTACGACTCAAACTAAATAGGTCTTAAAGGTAAGACTAAATTGAATATGTGACACGGAGGGATTAATGAGAACACTACTGAAAGTATTTAAATTTTTAAAAAGTGAAGAAATCTGTCCAAAGAGTAGCATATTCATGGATTTTGTGAGATAAGATAGAATAGATGAATAATTGGGAATGCTATTAAGTTTGTCTCAATACATCGATTTGAAGTTTGGTAATGAACAATGAGTCAGTAAAGTCCCAGCTAATGTAGCAAAGACATTTCACCAATAGAGGAACTGCAGCTTATGTACTTTCGCTTCTACCTTCATTGCTGTTATTATTATTTTTAATTATGAGCCTGCACTTAGTTAGATATCACTTAGAAGGATAACACAGTTCTTTACCACTGGGAAATCAAACCTATGCTTAGCAAAAAAAGTGCACAAAATATTTGAACTGCAGAGCTGAGGTATTTTCTGAAAACCTCCTAATTTTTTTGAGTTTATTAAAAGATAGGAAGTCTTTATTAATGTAAAGTTTAAATGTTAATTACTTATGAGTGACCTTTCTGAATTGCCCGTTTGGAAGACTTTTCTCTGAGATTATTTAAAAGAATCTCAGAGAGTGTGTTTTCCAAATAAAATTGATTTATTAAAAGGTTATACACATGATTTAGAGAAATGTGGGTCAAGGAAAGAAGATAAATAATTGCAAATTAAATGTTCACAGTTTAGGTGGTCTTTAATGAAATCCTACCTGGCATTTTGGTAACATCAGATCTTAAAGACTTTATTTAATGAATCAACAGGGAACTGAAGCTTCCATGTAACACTGCTTTGTCTAGAGGGAATTTTAATTTGAAGTGACTCAATGTGATATGGAAATATTGGTAACCTTGGAAAACGTCTAGAGACATTTATAAAAAAGAAATGATTTTTAAATTTATATATGTTTTCTTTTTTAAAAATTATACTTTAAGTTCTGTGGTCCATGTACAGATTGTGCAGGATTATTACATCAGTATACACGTGCCATAGTGGTTTGCTGCATCCATCCCCCTGTCACCTACATTAGACATTTCTCCTAATTTTAGCCTTCCCCAATCCCCCCATCTCCTGCTAACCCTCTGCTATCACCCCCACCCCCAAACACATCCTGGTGTGTGATGTTTCCTCCCTGTATCCATATGTTCTCATTGTTCAATACCCACTTATAACTGAGAACATTTGATGTTTAGTTTTCTATTCTTGTGTCAGTTTGCTGAGAATGGTGGTTTCCAACTTCATCCATGTCCCTGCAAAGGACATGAACTCATCCTTTTTTATGGCTGTATAGTATTCCATGGTGTATATGTGCCACATTTTCTTTATCCAGTCTGTCATTGATGGGCATTTAGATTGGTTATCCAAAGGATTATAAAGCGTTCTATTATAAAGACACATGTACATATATGTTCATTGCAGCACTGTTTACAATAGCAAATTTATAAAATTTATTTAAAAAGAATGATTTTTAAATT
>CAUYQU010011051.1:0-48745 GCA_963574635.1 Cheracebus regulus
GGGGGAGATAGCATGGGGAGAAATGCCAGATATAGGTGAAGGGGAGGAAGGCAACAAATTACACTGCCACGTGTGTACCTATGTAACAATATTGTATGTTCTTCACATGTACCCCAAAACCTAAAATGCAATAAAAAAAAAACATGTAGTTTAGTATGTTTATTACAGAATGACAATGTAAAATATATTTACATTTATAAATGTATTTATATTTATGTACATACACATAAATATTTGAATGAGTGATAAATATATGAATATGGATTATGGCAGAACAACCCAATTTCTTTTATTCCAATTAAAGGATAAGGCAATTATATGTGTGTGTATGTATATATGTATATGTACATATACATATATATGTACTTCAGATCACTATGATGAGAAGTTAGTTGTTTAGAGGAATAAACTGTCTTTCCCACTTACCCCTACCCCCTTGTAAGTCATAAAGTCACTGTTTTGTTTGCCACAGTGTTCATGCCTTGATTATTCTAAGGTCTTCATTTACATATTTCTACCAAGTGTGTGATGGACATCAGTGTAGTTCATTAAGGCAGCAGACTGGTTAATTACATTTGTAACTACCCACATCCCTTAGTCTAGATTACATTAGCAGCCATAATCTAAAATTGTTACAAATAAAGATTTTGCTGGAATAGTTCTTTGCATAATCCACATTTTCTTAAGCAGCAAACTTTGTATCTTTGCTGTCTTCTAATTAGAACAGAGCTCGGTCCCAGCTACGGATTTCTGGACTCTTCCCTTCTGCTTACTGGTTTGGACAGGCGCTGGTGGATGTTCCCCTGTACTTCTTGATGTTCGTTTTTATATATTTAATGAGCTACGTTTTAGATTTCGAAGAAATATTTGTAACTGTAATTCATATTATTCACGTAAGTGACAATATTCAAGTAAGTGAAATATTCACAATATCATTGTGTGATTTAATTTGAAAATTTGAAATATTTCCATCAATATTTTTATGGCCATAAATTAAAGAACTGTAAAACCCTGGGCTATGACAATGTTTTGGATCCTGAATGTTTTTCTTGATTGCATTTGTATTTAACTAAGCTTCACATTCCTATTGATTTTAGGTCCCATGTGCTGTTGGTTATTCCTTTTCTCTTATCTTCATGACATATGTGATTTCATTCATCTTTCACAAAGGGAGAAAAAATAGTGGCATTTGGTCATTTTGTTTCTATATTGTAAGTATGTTTCTTGTGGATGTATACTGTATATATTCAATATATAATTCTGAGCTAATCATTTAAATTTTGCCCTCTGTAGGATGATAATATGGTCTAAAATATTTTACATTTACTTTATATATGGATTCTGTTCAAAATCTGCACCTTTTTTCATCCTTGTCTTTCTTTAAAGTAGCCAAATTGTTTCTAGGACTATAAAATACTGAGCTAGAAGGAAACCTGTAAACCATCTATATCTTCTTTTTACTGAAAAAGAAATAAGCCCCAAAACCCTCATAAACACAAGATTACAAATTCTGTTACTGACATGGTTAAAACTAGAAACTACTTCACCAAACTCCCTACTGAGAATTAATTTTGTAAAGCCATCTTTCTTTTGTCTAAATTAGGAGGAAAAATGTGTATGATTTAAGAGTATGTATTCTAATCCTATGATTTCAGGATGGCAAAAGTAAATTATTAATTCAAAAAATAACTGTTGACTTCTGCAGTATGTCCAAGTTAAGATTAATAATGAGAGAAAAGATATTAAACAGACAGTTTTAACCCTGAAAGAGCTCTCAAAAGATAAACAGATAAGTCATCAGCCACTTACTAAAACAGAATCATGAGTTATTTTCCATCTTAAGAGCCTATTATACAACTGAATAAAGAGGTCTATGAAAAAAAACAGATAAGGGAGAGATTCATTTATGAAAATGAAAGCAGAGATTTCTTATAAAAGGTGAAATCTGAAAAAGAGTAAGATTTCAGCCAAGAAAAGTATGAGGTGTGAATAGAAATAATGAACAGAAACCTAGAAGGGAAAAAGCTCATGCTGATCCTAGGAACTGGTGATAATGTCGTCTAGATATGGACAAAAAACAAGTTGCAGAATGGCCATGGTCTTAGTTATGGCAAAAAATAAAATGATGGCTGCCCTTAAATAATGTGCTCAAGAATTTATTCTATGGGCTATGGGATGCCATAAAAGTTTATAGTGTAGAACATAAATAGGATTAGAGATAAACTTGGAGGAAGAATACTTTGATGGCCATAAAGATGATGGTTTGGAAGACAGAGAAATTAGAAGTACAAAAACTTTCAAGAAGTCATTGCAGTGTTTTATAAGGTAAAATATGAGGGCTTTCAGTGTATCTATCACTTTCTCTTATTCCTGAAATTTGTATTTTAGTACTTCTGCTTAAGCCATTCCATGTTGTTAAATGCTTTTATTTTCCCATTGGTATAGTTACCAAAAGTCTCCTATTCTTGTTGATTTATTATGTTAGATATCAATTTCAATTTTATTCTTTGTTTTTTGCTTGTATACTTTTTTTTTTTAGTTTACCTACTTTAATTAAAATATCATATATAGCGGTGCTGGGTGTACATTGGAAGACCTAGGTCAGTGGATCACTTGAGCCCAGGAGTTAGAGATCAGCCTGGGCAACATGGTGAAACACCATCTCTACTAAAAATACAGAAATGTTGGCTGGGCATGTTGGTGCGTGCCTGTAGTCCCAGCTGTCTGAAAATCTGAGGGAGGAATATCACTTGAGCCCAGGAGTTTAAGGCTGCAATGAGCCATGATCACGCTACTGTACTTCTGCCTGGGTGACAGAGCAAGACTCTATCTCAAAAAACAGAGAAAAAAAAAATCTATATATCAAATCCTAGATTTATCAAGTGATACCTCATTTGTGAAACCCTAGGCCAAAGGAATTTGGCTAAGTCACTAAAATAAAATGTTAATGAAGATATACCAATTTCAGCTTGGGTTGTGAGGTTGGAGTTGAAATTAGTAATATCTTCAAGATGAGCCATCTCAATTTGTAACTTACATTGAAATTCAGAATGATTAACATTTATATTTACTTTTTTTTAGATCACTTTATTCTCTATGGCTGGATTTGGTTTCAGTATCATTGACGTGGAAATTCCATTTCTCTTCACCTTTTTAGTGCCACCTTCCACAATGATTGGCTGCTTGTTCTTGTCTTATCATGTAAGTAATGACACAGTCTGTCCCAGTGCCCTGAAACTCAGGACCAATTGTGAAGCATGTGGAAGGTATACAACAACATGTTTAAAATGCATGGCATTGGAAGATTTCCACCTCATGGAATCCAACTGATTTTCTCCCAGAGAAGACAATATGTTCTAGCTGACTTGTAATGGAAAATCTGGTCCTTGTTAATATATGGGGAGGAAGGGTAAGGGGTGGTGGGAAACAGAGCAGTCCTTATACTCATTGGGGGCCTTATTCCTTCCTGGATATGCTCAGCTTTAGAAGGAAGCAAATGAAATGTTCCTGATCTTTGGGATTTCAGAGTTCTAAAGAAGCACCCAATATAAACAAAATCCTTTTTTTTCTGGCTGACTGATACCTATACTCCTGCAAAAGGAAGGAAGTTACAATACATGAGTGAAGAGGTATCTATGGGAAGGGGAAAGAAAGAGAAAGGGCCCCACAGAGAGAAACAATGGGCACAGGCAGGTGTGAAGTTCTGTGTGAGAAGAATGGAATAAACTGTCTCTCACTGTTTGGGGAGGTTAGCACGGATCTCCAGGATTCTCTCGCCGGGTGATTGGTAATTAATAAATCCTATTGCTTCAAATAAAAGCTCATCAGCCTTGAGAGGAAGGAAGACAGCCCCTTGCTATACAGTTTAGAAAGGGCACTTAGCTCACGCCTGTAATCCTAGCACTTTGGGAGGCTGAGGCAGGTGGATCACAAGGTCAGGAATTTTAGAAAGGGCACTTAGGTGATATTCATGGTCAAATGTTAGTAGGCTGTTTAGGGCCAATTCACATATATGTGGACAAAATCCAGGAAACAGAAAACTTCCTGTTTAACAATTGTCTTTTCTTTTGCAGCTCTTCTTAGTTCCTATCTTTGGTGGAGAGCCAAAGAATGTACACGCAGTTCTGGTATTCCTAATTGTAAGAACACAGTCCTCTTTAAAAATTATTGCTTTTTACTAAATTTAATAATTTTTATTCCTGTACACACTGTGAAAATTTTTTATTAAGTTAGAGATATAGATATCTATAGCTCAAGGAGATGTAATGCTTATAAAATCTGGAAGAGTTATTTTTACAAAGATCAACTGACTAGAAAATGTGCCTCCCAAACTTTAAGGACATAACTCTTAGAGGAGATGAGAAAGTAATGATGTTGCATAACTATAGCTGTTTCCAATGTTTCTATAAAAAAGATTGAAAATGAACTTGATAGTTTTATAATTTGGTAGATATGTTATTAGAAATTTGTAATTATTTTACTGAACGTATTTTTGTAGAAGTTCAATTATTTATAGGGCATCTCTGATATTAAATAATTATCTTTTTATGTTTCTAACTGTGCATCTCTCTTTATTCCTAGCCTTTCCTTCATTTTATCATTTTTCTTTTTATTCTTCGATGTCTGGAATGGAAGTTTGGAAAGAAATCAATGAGAAAGGATCCTTTCTTTAGGTTGGAAAACTCAAATCAGATTTTTATTTTGTTGGTTAATATTGTAACTTTTTTATGCATAAATCAAATCATTAACAAAGAGGTGCCAAATGCTAGGATAGGCTGGAGTAGGAACCATGTGCCCAGACAAATAATACAGATCCAGATACCTAAACCTAAGCAGATTATGATCTAGTGGAAGAAACAGACCTGAAACATGGAGTGTTAAGGCTCTATCTGACACTGTGCACAGTGGAGCACCGAGGAAAGTTCCATGTGACCAGTACCATCTAAGAAACAGTATATTGCCAGTTGAAGAAATTCTGTCCATTCAGGAGGAGGGAACAGAATGATCTACTGGCCAAGGACACCAATAGCTGTGTTCTTTCCTGGTAGCGAGCACCCCAGTCATTGGATCACAGACTGGTTTTGCTATTAATGGGACTTAAAAGCTGAGACTGGTTTTAGCACCATACAAAGAAGCAACCATAAGCATCTTACTCCCTCTGTGTCTCCCATGCCACGTCAACTTCATCTTTTGCTATTACAGAAAGTTGGATGGGAGACTGCCAAGATGAAAGCAGACCTTTAGGAAATCTTCTCAGATTAGTATGGAGGAGGCATGTAAGGGAAGAGAGACTAGAATAAGTATATCCTAAATATAATCAGATTTAGAATGGAGAGAAAAAGTAAATATACCACATATTCCAAAGAAATGGTCAGGCTTAATGAGAGATCAAGCATCTAACTTGTATGTTATTAGAAATTCCTCATTACAAATATCCTGTCCCATTTTCCTCATGAAAACATAAGACATCAACATGTTGGTGTCAAAGCTAGGGTTCCCAGAAAAATTACTTTATTGAGTTATAAGAATCCTTTGTCAGCTATTAGGTTTCAAGTTACTATTGATATTGATAAAAACATATTTGTATAGATAAGCAAGGAAGTTGTAAGGGGATGGCAGTCATAAAGGGAGATTATGATGGTTTGTTAATTGCTCATACTACTCAAAAATAAGCTTTAAAGAATGCAACTTTTGATACAAAGATGAAAGCCAGAAATCAATTATTAATAGATGGTTTTGACCCTAGAATTTATCCAAGAAGCAGTGATGTGTGTCAAAATCCAGAAGAACCAGAAGGGGAAGATGAAGATGTTCAGATGGAAAGAGTGAGAACAGCAAATGCCTTGAATTCTAATTTTGATGAGGTAAAATGTAACACAAATGTTTTTTATTAGTCAACCTACTAGTCTAATTCTTAAATAATCTTGAGTTTCTCTATTCCTTACAAATGAGGATCACTATTTTAGTAGGTAGCTGCCATTTTTGCAACTAAGCGAGCAGATTAAAAGTCAATTCTTTTGTTGTTCTTAGAATAAATTAAAAATATTGTGCAGTAGAAATTATTAAAGCCAAGAAAGAATTTCAGAAACTGAGCTAAGCAACAAACATCATTGCTTGTTGGAGAAAGCACACAGTACAAATTCAAGGTCAAGTCCAGCCCACAGCATTTGTTTTGTTGTTTGAGGACAAATCAGTGCTTCTCTAAATCTCATTGCCCCTGTTTGTTCTCAAAGGACAGGCAAGCTGTATAAAATAATGTACTTCTGAAAAAAAACTTCCTTTGCAGGAGAGGAAATGATAGTCTCTTCTCTCCAAAACCAAGTGTTAGGATAGGGGCATGGCCAAGGAGCATGTCACCAAATAGAAGTTCTTCTCTGATGCATGGCTTGGGCAACAAAGGGTCCAACCAATGGGAAGATGAAACTTTGTATCAAAGTTAATGGAGAGAATTAAGTTCTGTCACAACTTCTTGTCATTTACAGAAGCCAGTCATCATTGCCAGCTGTCTACGCAAGGAGTATGCAGGGAAGAAGAAAGGCTGTTTTTCCAAGAGGAAGAATAAGATAGCCACAAGAAATGTCTCCTTCTGTGTTAGAAAAGGTTGGCCATGGGGCTCTTTCACTGCTGGCTTAGAATCCTCCTTAGAGCTTTCTGGCTCCTAATGAGCATTATTCTGGACACCACCTCTTGGTTCACATGCAGACCCAGAGAAGAGTGACAATGACAGCCTCCTTTACATGTTTCATTTCTAACTTAAATTAATTCACCTCACGAAGAGGAGCCTAGTCACATCTACAATGAAACTGTAAGCTCTCTAATAAGATGAACTTCTGAAATCATAACATTTCTATTAAATGAACACAGTTGATTTCCTCATGTTCATTGCTTTTCACAAAAGAACTGACAGGTTGTGCTAGCACACTCTGAAGGTGAGGCCAGCAAGTGTTAGATGCCCTCAGTTTGTGCCATTATTGCACCAAGGTTAGAACCACAGGAGACAGAATCTGACTCACTTGGCTTCCAAGAGTGATTTTGCCACTTCCCATCAGTGTGACTTTGCACAAGTAACCTCATCATTGAGAGCTTCTGCCCCAACTACAAAAGAAGGGGCTACAATAACAACTTCTCAGGGTGGTTGTGATTATTAAATGACAACTAATAGCAAATGCTTGTCACATAGTGAGACTTCAACTATGTTTTACTCTTAATGTCACCATTAAAATAGATTAATATTAAGTATAACCATTTTTTTTTCAGGTGAGGTTTTAGGATTATTAGGACATAATGGAGCTGGCAAAAGCACATCCATTAAGGTGATAACTGGAGACACAAAACCAACTGCTGGACAGGTAGGTGAATTAGGTGCAAAATATGTTATCTAGTGGTGAAATAGATTTATAAGATTTAATGACCTTAAAATCAACAAATGTCACTTAAGCATTAGATAACTGAAGTGATTAATGAAATACACAGGAGAATAAATTCACAAATTATCACTTAAATGCACACAAAATTTAAGCCTGAAAGGGTGTCACCAAATCTTAAAGGTGTTGCTTTTCCAGCCAAAACCTCTGTAGCCAGTGGCACCTTTCCTTAAGTTTTGCTCAGACCCACTGGACTCATTCTGCCCACTCGGCTCAGCAGGCTGCCAGTTTGTGTTACCAGCCCAGATCCTGAGCCTGCCAAGGGCAAGCCAGATGCAGAGCAGTGGTGGGTGTATGAGCAAGCATGGGATCTGGCTGCTGCACACAGCCAGGCATGCTGCTTGCAGTGGGGCAGGCAGCTCCAAGCACTGGCACAGGCACCAGCTCCATGTAAAGCTGTGGCTGGACAATGCATGCTGCAAGCAGCTTTCACTGCAGGCACTGAAAAACATAGTGGCATCCAGAAGCTTGGAGATGACAGGAAGCACAGAGCCCTAAAGAAGGTATCACAGTCCTGGCTCAGGGACTCCCTAAGTCTGGGCTCCCTGTGACAATCAGGGAGCATGTTTCAGCCCTGTTTGTATTACAGCTCTTTTAGTCCCACCATTCAGCAGGTCCTGAGCTCTTGTCCCACATCCAGGAAGAATGAGGCATGTGGACAACTGGAGATGAGGAGCTTCACTGAGTGACAGAATAGCTCCCAGGAGACCCAAAGTGGGTAGCTCCTATTTACAGGCAGGTCATCCCAATGACTATCCAGCTCTCAATTGAGAGGAGATCCAAAGTGGGTAGCTCCTTTCTGCAGCTGGCAGTCCCTACATCTGTGTGAATCTGGCTGAGTTCAGGATTCTTATAGGCTCAGAAGGGAGGAAGTGTGGGCTGATTGGTCTGTGGGTGGCCATGGGCAGGCCAGGAAAAAGCACCATAAGTTCTCATTCTGGGCCACAAACTCCACCTGGAACTGGCACCCTAGCATCCAGGCTTCAGGCCATTCCTGGCCTGGAGGTGAGGTTTCACCAGGGACCCACTCCTTTCTATCCAGGAACCTGTCTTCCTCCAGCCATCAACATGCCATCCATGGCACCCAGGCTGTTTGTGCTGAGGGGCACCTGCAGGCCTGTGCCAATCTCCCAAAGGCACCCCCCGGCCTCTTTCCCATGCTTGTCAGGGCTCAAAGTCCAGAGGGGACTGAGGTGTCAGGAGGCTGGCATGCCAGTGTGACCCTGAGTGTTCACACACCTGGCAGGGTTGTGACAGTGCCTGGGCTTGGCCACAGCTTTGCTTCAAAATTGGAGCATGCACCAGCCCCCCGGGAGCACAAGGATGCCCCAGTTGAGTAAAGGGCAGGGCTTCTGCCTGTTTCTGGCCTCCACCAGCTCCCCAGAGTGCACAGCCCCAGCCACACACCTCCACTGCTACAGCCAGCATCTTCAATGTGGCCGCTCCACACAGACTGCCACTGCCATTAAGGGATAATTATTAAAGCCATTAAGATGCATCCCTTGCTGCAGCCAGCATCTTCGCTGCAGTGGCTGCAGACAGGCTGTGGCCACCAACAAGGAGTAATTATTATTATATTTTTATTATTTTTTTTAACTGTACTTTGGTTCTGGGGTATATGTGCAGATCGTGCAGGATTGTTGCATAGGTACACACATGGCAATGTGGTTTGCTGCTTTCAAGGAGTAATTAATAAAGGCACTAAAAGAGAATGTTCAGCATCAGAGCTGAAATCAATGCCAGAATTCATACAAATCCTATTTATACTGCCATCAGTCACATGGATTTGCATTTTTAGTGAGCACTGTCTTTCCAGTATGTAATATTTAATATTTAGTAAAACTTTTAAAAAAAATCTGTATTAGTTGTTCACAAAGTGCTTAGCTATTGGAACACACGTTTTTGTGCAAATGCAACTATTTCTTGGGAGTGTTTTCAAGAAATAGCTCAAAAATGAGATACAAGGAGGTGAAATTGACTTTAATTGTACTTGCAATTTAGTTGTATAAGGTGGCTAGCCAAACAGAAAAAGAGCTCAGGTTTATCTGACAGAGCAATATCATGGGGTAGAGATAAAACATTTTTCTCTCAAATTCTATGGCAGAAGATAGAAAACCTTAAGAACTCTTTTACAAAGAATGTCCAGGGAAAGTGCTGAACAGAATAGAAGGCACAGGTCTGTGAAACTGTACCATGGGAAAGGGGCTAGTGGTCAAGCCAAGAAAGGAAAAGATAGCTCAGAATGCTATTGACAAATACCACACTAAAGAAAGAAGAGAAAATGGATATTCACGATCCCTCTGTAGCCATGGTGAGAGCAGATGTTCATGAAGGTGCCTCTCTGCTGGTGGCTTGGCCGACTCGATAACTTACTTCTTAATTTCAATCATGGACACCGTCCAACTCAGTTACCACTTGGGCCCTAAGTCAATATTTTATTTCTCATTAAGCATGGGAGGAAAGGAGATAACTGCTCTCTGAAACATTGGAATGAAATCTTTTAAAAGGTAAGTCTGATCTGAAGTAGAAAGCCAGCTATTGGGTGTCACAAAATGAGCTTAATTGGATCAGCCAGTGTGAGTTTTTCTTTCAACCTATGCATTCTCCTGATTAAATACTTTCAGCGACCTCTTGCTGCTCTATGGCTGGAAGGACACACCCCTTCTTGTCTTGAGGGCACCTGCAGGAGCGGACCTTCCTGTCCCTCTGGCCACATTTTTGTCCTCCACGTCAGGCTTCCACATCAAGCCCACACAGGGCTTTGGTCTCGCTCTTTGCTCTGCCCCAAATTCCTTGCCTCTTGCCTTTTTTTCCATGACTAGTACCTTCTCCTTTTCTGTTGAAATGGCCCCTCAGCAGACTGGCTCTTTCTAATTACCCTATGTACTGTCACTTCCCCAGTTATTCTCTACCCAAGCCTCTTGAATGTCCACAACAGCACCACTTTTGATCTGTCTTTACTTTATCTACTTGTTTATTGCCTGATTCATTCATTCAGTAGAATGAAAACTCCAAATAACAGAGACACTAGTTATTCCACCTTCTGCTGTACCCACAGGCAACACAGCACTTGTTACATAGGAGGTACTCTGAAGTTAAATAGTAATTAAATCAATATGCTTCATTTTGACAGTAATTAAAAAAATGCATATCAACTGTTGGCCAGGATGGACAGGCACCACATTTATGGAATATTGGATTTTTCAGCTGAGATTGGATTGCTGGCTGTGCACACATTCATTTTCATGTGTTTACTTTCTGACAACCTTTCTCTAATGCAAAATGATTACAGATTATTAAACCCAATGACGTCCTAGAGTTTCTCTAGTTTTTCTAGGTTTGTGAAGAGAAAGATGTCATGGAAATACTCAAAGAAGCAGTGCAGAATGTAGGTTCTCAGAGGGAACTTTCACCTGCAGGTGCTACTGAAAGGGAGTGCTGGAGGGGATGCCCTGGAGTTCCTTGGGTACTGCCCTCAGGAGAACGCGCTGTGGCCCAACCTGACAGTGAGGCAGCACCTGGAAGTGTATGCCGCCGTGAAAGGGTTCAGGAAAGAGGATGCTGAGGTTGCCATCACACGGTACACAGAGGAGCCACAAGGGAGGGTGGAGGGTAAGGTTGGCAGTGACAAACCTCACAGGAAATTCAGGTTGAGAGACTCTAAATGCTGACCCAGGTCCACTGGGTAGATTTACAACTAGAAACTTCTTCTGGATTTCAAAGTGTTAATTTTCTTTCTCATATTAAACAAGAAAATTTAAAAAGACTGGACGCAGTGGCTCATGCCTCTAATCCCAGCACTTTGGGAGGCCAAGGCAGACAGATCACTTGAGCTCATAAGTTTGAGACCAGCCTAGGCAACTTGGTGAAATGCCATCTCTAAAAAAAATACAAAAATACAAAAATTAACCAGGCATGATGGTAGTGCACACCTGTGGTCCCAGCTACTTAGGAGATGGAGGTGGGAGGATGACTTGAGCTAAGAGGCAGAGACTGCAGTGAGCCAGGATTGAGCCACTGCACTCCAGCCTGGGGAATAGAGTCAGACCTTGTCTCTAATAATAATAATAAAATTAAAAATTGAAAGTATTCATTGGTAAAATATATCAAAATGTTAACATTTATTTATTTGTATATTTATTTATTTATTGAGATGGAGTTTCGCACTTGTCACCCAGGCTGGAGTGCAATGGCATGATCTCAGCTCACCACAACCTCTGCCTCCCAGATTCAAGTGATTCTCCAGCCTCAGCCTCCAAGTAGCTGGGATTACAGGCGTGAGCCACCACGCCTAGCTAATTTTGTATTTTAGTAAAGATGGGGTTTCTCCATGTTGGTCAGGCTGATCTCAAATTCCTGACCTCAGGTGATCCACCCGCCTCAGCCTCCCAAAGTGCTGGGAGTCACCGCACCCAGCGAAAAATACTAAACTTTAGACTGTCGTAGAACAACTATTTGGATATTATGGCATGTCCTTCTATTTCCTCAAAAGGCAACATTATCTTTTGTGGGGGAGCAAGTCAGCCAGTAATATTACCCCTCGTCCCCACCACTGCCACCACCACATGTACTTCCAGAACTGTATTTCTGAGCTCTGATCCTCCACTCTTGCTTGGCCTATCCTCTTCTCTACTTCCTCCTTGTCAAGAAGACTGTACGGCTCTACTGTTTCCTTCAGGTTAGTGGATGCGCTCAAGCTGCAGGACCAGCTGAAGGCTCCCGTGAAGACCTTGTCAGAGGGAATAAAGAGAAAGGTACGGGCAGGGCTTGGTGCTGCTCTGCAAGTGCCATAGATGGGAACCAGATGGGCTGTTCCTCCCGTTGCAGCTGTGCTTCGTGCTGAGCATCCTGGGGAACCCAACAGTGGTGCTTCTGGATGAGCCGTCGACCGGGATGGACCCCGAAGGGCAGCAGCAAATGTGGTGAGGAATATTACCATGGTCAGGGCGAGCATGGATGACTTGCATGGAGTTTGCGAACCATTTTCCTTGTGTAAAAATTGTCCCTTAAACTCTTTTGTGGAGGAAAAAAAAAAAGAAAAACTATCAATGTCACTTGTAAAACCAATACTTTGCAAAAAAAAAAAAAATCCCTGACAATAAAACCATTTCTCATTGGAGAATTACCATGGTCAGGGCCTGTAGGTCTCACTCTTGAGTTTCATGAGTGCTCAGTTGATCTTTTAGGTGCATTTCTGAACCACAGTCACTTAGTGTTCAGTACTTAGCATGATAATAGTAGTTCTCATTAAGGTGTAAACGTGGTTGTCATTGTGGGCATTTACTGTGCATTTATTTTCTTCTCACTAAGTTGTGAGTTGCTGTTGTTAAATTTCATGTCATTCTGTTCCCCTTTACACAGACTTCTCATAAACAAGCCTGTCTTGCTTAGTGCTTCTCTTTGAATACAGCCCTGTAAAGAATGTTGTGTTCTGTAAACGCCCCTCTTCCAATGCATGATTCCAGTTTAACAGCTCTCACCTAGCTTGCCCTTCCTCATCCTACCTGCCGTACCAAGAGTCCTCTTTTGCTTAATCTCTTTTTGCTAATTATTCACATGCATCCCCTTTAAAAATTCTTTTCCTTATCACTTTCTGATTAATTAGAAGATTTCCTAAATAGCAAATAATCTCTTGGCAATATAGGCAGACCATCCGGGCCACCTTTAGAAACACGGAAAGGGGTGCCCTCCTGACCACCCACTACATGGCAGAGGCTGAGGCCGTGTGTGACCGAGTGGCCATCATGGTGTCTGGGAGGTTGAGGTGAGTGCCTGCCCTGGACCCACTCTTGAACCCAAGGTGCGTTGCTGGAAAATTTTGTCTGTGGGCAGGGAGAGATCACTGAGAACAGCTGAAACGACTGTGTCCAGGTCTAACAATAAGGACCTTGAGACAAGGCAAGCAGCGAATCAAGGTTCTCAAACATTATACTGTATGATTTTTTCCCCTTTCTCATATGACCTCATCCTCCTCCTACCTCCAGATGCATCGGTTCCATCCAACACCTGAAAAGCAAATTTGGCAAAGATTACCTGCTGGAGATGAAGGTGAAGAACGTGGCACAAGTGGAGCCCCTCCATGCAGAGATCCTGAGGCTTTTCCCCCAAGCCGCGCGTCAGGAAAGGTAAACATGGTTGCTGTTTTGGAAGTGGTACCACATGTTCACTGTTCCTTGTCAGTTACATTGACCTATAGTCATTCAAAAGGAAAACTAAAAGAAAGAGATTATTTGTTGGATTCTGCAGGAAGTAAACTAGAGAAGAGAGAGCAGATGTAAAAGCTGATATAGCAAGTGCCATGGTCCAATGATGCGCCAGGGGCTATCCTGGTACTGTGTTATCCTACCCAAAACATACAGAGACTTTTCAGCATAGACATAGTTATTGCCATAAAAAATGAGTGGACTTCAAAAAAGGGTTGTGAGTATCAGGCCTTTACAGGAACCTTTGTAAATGAAATTGATTATTATCTTTATGAAGAGGAAATTGACTGAGAGACAGATTAGGTCAAGTGTTAACAAGTGGCAGAACCAAGAGGTAAACTTAATTATTTTATTTCAAGTCTGTTAACATTTCCAATTTTATGTAAACTTTGGTAACAGCACCATCCTGATGTATTTATTTTCATAGACAGAAAAAATTGAAGAGTAGCCTTAGGGTCATTTTTAATACCTAGAATTTATAGCAGATAATAGATCATTTAAGGGTTAGGTGAGAAAAGTGATAATAAGGAGAAATAAGTCATAATAACAGTGTGGGAAAGTATGTTTCTACAGTGTAATATAAATGTAAAAGCAATGCTATAATGCAATGTCCAACTCATGGCTGTATAGAAATATATCATGAAGCCACAAGAAATAAGCAAAATAGTTGAGAATCATTGCACCATAAATATATGTAATGATGTTTTATGAAATGAAATGTAAATCTTCTTTATTTTCAAATGATGAAAAGACAAACATTTATCTGAGAAACAGAGTATTAAAAATTGTTGCTGGCATTATTTGGTGCTGAATTCCTGCTCTTCTAACCAGAGGCTCGATTATATCGTGCTATATTAGGAAGGCAGTTTGAGTAGAATGGAGGAGAAGGAGAGATATGTAACTTGTGGGGAATATATCTAGATTTTTACCCTATTTGAGGAACTTTAAGAAACTATCAGTATAAGTTCCTGGTTGAAGAGTGAAGTCGAAGATCAAGTATTCAGTTAGAAAATAAGGTGGAAGGTGACTTTGGAAAATCTTGAAATATCATCTGAACAGCACCTCCTCCCTTCCATCCAAGGAGCCAACAACACTAAACGGTGTATTATTACATGCCCTTCCCCCAGTTCTCCTTGTGAACTGCCTCCTTTTCATTATTACTGATTCACCCCACCCTTTTGTCCTCCACCAAATTGACCTTCATTTATAGAAATAACAACCAAGATAGAAAGCTACACAAATCAAAATAATATGGTACTAGCGTAAAGACAGACATATAGGCCAATGGAACAGAATAGAGAGCCCAGAAATAAATCCCCGAGTATACGGCAAACTGATCTTCACAAAGAGTGCCAAGAACACATGATGGGGTAGGGATCGTTTCTTCAACCAGTTGTGTTGGAAAAACAGGATATTCACATGCAGAATAATTAAATTGGACCCCATCTTATGCCATACACAAAAAACCAGCTCAAAATAGATGAAAGATGTAAACATAAGACCTGAAACTATGGAACTCCCAGAAGAAAACAGGAGGAAATCTTCGTGACATTGATCTCGGCAATGAGTTTATTGATATGACAACAAAAGCATAGGCAATAAAAACAAAACTAAACAAGTGGGATGATATAAAACTGGAGAGCTTCTACACAGCAAAGGAAATAATTGACAAAGTGAAAGGCAACCTATGGAATGGGAGGATTATTTGCAAATCATATATATGATAAAGTGTTAATGTCCAAAATACAGTCATGCACTGCTGAACAAAAAGGATACTTTCTGAGAAATGGGTCGTTCAGCAATTTCACCATTGTGTGAATATTACAGAGTGAACTTACATAAACCTAGATGGCATAGCTTACTGCAAACCTAGGCTGTATGGTATAGCCTGTTGCTCCTAGGCTACAAACCCGTGCAGCATGTGACTGCAGGGAATACTGTGGGCAGTTATAATGCAATAAGAACGTGTGTATCTAAACACAGCAAAAGAAAGAGTAAAAATAGGCATAAAGATAAAAAATGATACCTCTGTATAGGGCACTTATCGTGAATGGAGCTGGCAAGACTGGATGTTACTCTGGGTGACTCAGTGAGAGAGTGGTGAGTGAATGCGAAGCCCTGGAACATTATTGTATATGACTTTATAAACACTGTACACTTTGGCTACACTAAATTTATTTTTTAAATTTATTTAATAATTAACCATAGTGTTCTGTAGCTTTTTATTGTATAAACTGTTAAAATTTTTAACTTTTGAACTTTTTTGTAATACACATAGCTTAAAATAAAAACACATTGTACAGCTGTACAAAAATAATTTCTTTTTTATATCTATATTCTATTCTCTATTTCTAAAATTATTTGCTTGTTTATGTTTTCTATTTAAAATTTTTTTTATTAAAAACTAAGACACAAACACATTAGCCAAGGCCTACACAGGGTCAAGATTATCAGCATCACTGTGTTCTATCTCCACATCTTGTCCCACTGGCAGGTCTTCAGGGGCAATGACACATTTGGAGCTGTCATCTCCTGTGATAGCAATGACTTTTCCTGGAACACCTCCTGAAGGACCTGCCTGAGGCTGTTTTACAGTTAACTTTTTTTATAAGTAGAAGTAGTACACTCTAATGATAAATAGTATAGTAAATACATAAAACCAGTCACATACTCATTTATCATCATCAAGTATTTTGTACTATACACAATTGCATACTTTTTATGATTTGCAGCACAATAAGTTTGTTTGCACCAGCATCCTGACAAACACATGAGTAATATGTTACATTATGATGTCATCAAGGCTATGATATCTCTAAGCAATAGACTATTTCAGCTCCATTATAATCTTATGGGTCACTGTCTTATATGTAGTTCATTATTGATTAAGACATCATTATGTGACCCATGATTGTATATAGGAAACTCCTAACCTCTAATAGCGAAAAAACTAATAACCCAATTAAGAATGGGCTAACAGGCTGGGCACGATGGCTCATGCCTGTAATCCCAGCATTTTAGGAGGCCGAGGTGAGCAAATCACAAGGTCAAGAGATAAAGACCATCCTGGCCAACTTGGTGAAGCCCAGTCTCTACTAAAAATACAAAATTTAGCTGGACGTGGTGATTCGCACCTATAGTCCCAGATACTTAGGAGGCTGAGGCAGGAGAATCCCTTGAACCCGGGAGGTGGAGGTTGCAGTGAGCTGAGATTGCACCATTGCACTGTAGCCTGACAACAGAGTGAGACTCCATCTCAAAAAAAAAAAAAAAAGGGCTAAGGACTTGAATAGCCATTTCTCCAAAGAAGATATGTAAATGAACATGTCCATGAAAAACTGTTCAATGTAATTAGTCATCAGAGAAAAGAAAATCAAAACCATAAGATATCACCTCACATCTGTTAGGATGGTGCTATGGTTTGAGTGTTCCCTCCATAACTCATGTTGGAATTTAATTACCATTGTGATGGTATGAAAAGGTAGGACCAGGTGGGAGCTTTAAGAGATTATTAGGTCATGAAAGCTCTGCTCTCATGAGTGGATTAATCTATTCAGGGGATTGCTGGTTATCTCTGGAGTAAGTTAGTTATCTTGGGAGTGGGTCTGTTATAAATGCCAGTTTGGCTCTCTCTTGAGTGCCCCTCCCACCCTATAGTGCCACCTGCCAAGTTGGCACAATAGGAAGACTCTCACCAGGTACAGCCCCTCAACCTGAAACTTCCCTGCCTCCAGAGCTATAAGAAACAAATTACTTTTCATTATAAATTGCCCAGTCTGTGGTATTGTATCATAGCAACAAAAAGTGGACTAAGGCAGATGGTTATTCCCAAACAAACAAAAAAGAAAACCATTGCTAAGGAAGTGGAGAAATTGGAACCTTTGCACACTGCAGGTAGCAATGCAAAATGGTGCAGCCACTATGGAAAACGATATGGTAGATTCTCAAAGTATCAAAAATAGAACTATCTTATGTCTTAGCAATCACATTTCTGGGTATAGATCCACAATTATGGAAATTAGAATCTCAAAGAGATACCTGCACCCACATTTTCATTGCAGTGCTATTCTCAATAGCCAAGATGTGTAAACAATCTAAGTGTTCATTGAGATATAAAAACTGGGGAACCCTACATACTCATAGTCAACAGTACTGGATTGTTCACTTCAAAATTTGTTAAGAGGGTAGCTCTCATGTTAAGTGTTCCTAACACCACTTTTTAAAAGAAAAAAAAAGACCAGAGAGATGGTTGCCATCAGTTCACATTTGCCATAGGTGGCATCACTCTCCTTTCCTCTCCTTTTCTCTCAGGTACTCCTCTCTGATGGTTTATAAGTTGCCAGTGGAAGATGTGCGACCTTTAGCCCAAACTTTCTTCAAATTAGAGAATGGTAAGAAATATAGTTTTGAAATAAGACCCTGGAAAGAGGATAATTTCAAATTATAAAATAATCCATAGTGATGACAAAAATGAAACATGACAAAATGCATTAAATTGTAAAGTTACAGTCTCAAACTGAATTTTAGGAAGACCAAAACCAAGGAGATAAAGGGATTATCTGTGTCTGTGGCAGAGAATAATGAGAGTGATTTTCACTTTTGCTTTGTGGGTTTTTGTCATGTATTTTTGCACATATATTGTTACAGCCTAAGTCAAAACTCAGTAACATATGCATTTAAGAAAGATTTATTTTGGGACATCTATGCATACATATTTAAAATTAAATTTTCCATGGACCAGCATATTATTTTACTGTATTAGGCTGTGTATTAAGAAACTGACTCCTGTCTGGTCTTTGAAACAATCTTCTCACATCTGTCACATTTTAAAACTAACTGCCCTGCATCTGTCATCACAGGTTCATGTTTTCCTTGCAATTCTAGCTCATTAACTCTGCTACTCTGAACTGTGCTAGTCAGAACTCTCTCACTATACTGTTTTCATTGTCACTGCTCAGTGACATGTCTTTGTTTCCTTATCCCCTGCCCTAAGGAAAAGATTCAGATTTTTTGGTTCTAGAGAAATTGTCTAATTTCCTAGAGCATCAGAAATTGTCTGATGCTCTCCTTGAGAGCATCTGTGGTCACAGTGATGCATCTTCTTTTCATTCTCTGATGGATCTGAGCACCCCAACTTTCTGGGCCACGTGGTCATTCATAGCATTCTTCAGGTTGGCATCAAGCCCAATACTCACCTGAGACTTTTGGTGGCATATTTTCAGTCTGCCAAGCTCCTATTAGAGCTCTAACTGTATATCTCAGTCTATTTTGATCAATAAAAACAGTTTCCAAACCACTCAGGGAAAGCTGCAATGGTTTGGGATAGAGGTCCATGAAGGTACCTCCTCTCTAACAAACCTCACAAATCCTTCTCTATAATCTTCTGATGCTAGCTTTTTAAAAATGTGTCTGCCTTACACCTCTTTCTGTGTTGAATGTGCAAAACCCACTGGCTCACATGTAAGAAAGAAAGCTTACTTAGTATCATTTCCTCCTTTAAATACAGTTTACAAAAACTGCAGAACATACAAGCATAATTCAGGCACTTTTTGTCCCCAAACCTAAGTAAATGCATTGGTGTATTTTTAACTGAATGATGTACTTAAGACATGAATGAATGCTACCTTAACCTATTAAAGATTTTTTAAAATGTATCATTTGTACTATATGCTGATTTATCAGACCTCTAGATAAGAAATATATAACTCCTCATACATGTTCATCTCTATGCAGTTAAACAGAGCTTCGACCTAGAGGAGTATAGCCTCTCACAGTCTACTCTGGAGCAGGTGGGTCATTTTGTGTGATTCCATATCATCCATGGAATATGTGTATAATGCATTCACTCAGAGCTGCAGAGGCAATAGGGCATTGTTGTCTCTTTTTTCTTCCCTCCCTTTCAGGTTTTCCTGGAGCTCTCCAAGGAGCAGGAGCTGGGTAATTTTGAGGAGGACTTTGATCCCTCAGTGAAGTGGAAGCTCCTTCCCCAGGAAGAGTCTTAAAATCCCAAATTCTGTGTTCCTGTTTTAGCCCATGGTGTTCTTTTTTAATACATTTATTTTATAGCATCAATGTTCTATTTTTAGAAACTATATTATAAGTACTGAAGTGGTTCTTCGGGTGGTGGGAGGAGGAGGGAGGTGCTGGGTAACTGCCGTGACATCGTGGACAGAGGCATTTGACTAAGCCAGCCTCCTCTCACAGCCTCCGTATCTCTGCAGGCCACCCTGGTTCCATTTTTCTGAATAATACCAAATAAATAAATTTACTTTTATAAGGTCATGTAAGTTTCTAGGCGTGGTAAACAAATTTTGTTTAAATTTTTTAATAAAACTTTTAAAACACTTTTTTTCTAAGCTAGACTGAGAAATTCATATGTTTATGGTGTTTGACACTTGGTAAAGTTGATATTTTCCTAAGAATTTAATGCGACATACTTTTTTAAATAGATTTAAGTCTGCTTCCTATTGCTAAAAATACTAAATGTCATGGGTCATAGTATCTGATATCAATATAGTTGATAACATATCCACAGGTAACACCATGATATAGACATAAACTGAAAACCACAAATCTACTGTTTAAAATATATTGTACTTTTTTATTTCTGTAAGCCAACTGTGTGCCATTTTCATTGAACTTTTAAATCTAGACTTTAGTGATGTCTATATGTAACTGATCTTTTGTGGATATTTGTCATTGGGTTTCAGAAAGTTCACAAATGTACCAATAAGTCACATGACTGAGTAGGTAGAAAATGTGAAATAAATCTCATATATGTAGTTTTGAAATATGTTTTCTATTTCATGTGTCTTTTTCTTAACTCAGTGGCCTCCTATTTATAAATTTCATTTAAAATAATTTCTAATGTAAGCATAATTACTGGACTTTAAGACCATCATAATAGGATTTTCTGCTATACTAATATTTGAACTAATGTTTGGGATATTAGCCTAATTATCACCCTTGTTTACCAAGTATAAAAATGAGACACCAACACTACATACTTCCTGATAGTGCACCTTCTCATGTTTAATCATAAAACCAGACAGTTAACATAGAAAAGAATAGTCATATTTCTATTTGCCTGGGCTTCAGTGTGCCTATCTAATTCAACTTTTGTGTTATATAGAAATATGCTGGGATTTGGAATCCTAAGAAATATAAGTCTTAGTTGTCCTTTTTTAGACATACATTTGGAGTAAATCCTTTAACCCTATCAAGCCTTCATGTATTCCATTGCTACTAGTTAGGGTGGATTTCAGGAATTAAACTCTTCTCATTTTTAGATATGCAAGTCTATGTTCAAATAGGATAAGTAATCAAGTTCACTCAACTGGTAATTAACCCATCCAGCATTCACCAAGGTCTGATATCAAAGCCCATGTTTTTCCCACTACCTCAAGCTGACTCAAGCACTTACTGATAACTTAATTCAGAAGGCAGTAGACATAGAAAACCTGGAAACTTCTTGATGTGCTTACAATTTAGTCTTAGTAGAAAGCAAAAAGATAACAGTATTATATAACCAAATATTACACAGCATGCTGTCAACAAAGGTGCTGTCTATAAAAATTAAGAAGATCCATTTTGAACTAAGATTATCGAATGAAGATTTTTATGAGTGAAAATGAATTTAACCTTGATGTTAAAGAAAACATTAAATTCATATGGGGATAAAAAGAACAACAACATTCTAAATAAGAAAAACTGAAGAGCATCAATATGTAGGGTAATTCACCATTGATATTTAGGATTGCTTACTCTGGTTGTATTACTAAGTTAAAGAAGACATGGTTTTTCTGTTAGTGAAGTTTTCATTCAGAGTATGAAGAAATGTTAAAATTAATATCATAATTACATGTATTTCTTGAACAAGGAAGTTTATTCCTTTGTTGAGTCGTTTCTGGAAAAGGCACATAGTTAAATACTTAATGTAACAACAATGTATTTTGGCTAACAGTCTCTGTTAAATAAGGTGAGTGACTCTGGAGGTCTTTGGGCTAAAAAATATTCTCTGTGCTTTGTATGCTGCCTCCCCCCACCGCATGTACAGATTCAAATTGCTGTTTTGAACACATGAAAAACCCATGATCACCTTTATTCTCCATAGTCTTCATAATACTCGTTCTCAAAGTATAGCTCATGTGCCAGTATCATCACCATATGTGGGAACTTGCTTAAAACGCAAAATCCAGAGGGTCACACAGAATTACTGAATTAGTAACTCTGGAGATGGGACCCAGCAATCTGTATTTAACAAGCCCTCCAGGTAATGCTGATGCAGGCTGGATTTGAAAACCACTAGATTATACTCCATGGCTCCTTTTCTGAATATCAAGTAAAAATGCAATACTCTATAATCAATATAACCTTCTTCAAATTGTTAAGAATAAAGAATGACTATTCTTATTGACGGCAAAGTACACTAAGAGAAGGTTAAGAATAATGGCGACTCAGTATCGTTAAAAATATGTATAAAGCAACTATTGAAAATGGGAGCTATGTATGCATTTTGTGTTAAATAAAAGGTGATGATATTTTTGTAGACATAAATTGTAGCCGTTTATTCCTCCAATTTTTAACATTCAGAAGAGTTCATCATTGGGTTTTAGGGGATGAGTATTTTTATTACAGTGTAATTTAAATACAATAAAGTCACTAGTTTTAAATGTATAATTTGATGAGTTTTGACAAATACACAAAGATATATATATATATGCACATATATATGTATGTATATATACATGTGCATATATATGTATGTATATATACATGTGCATATATATATATGTATATATATGTATGTATATGTATATACACGTACACACACACATATATATATATATACATTTTTTTTTCTGAGATGGAGTCTTGCTCTGTCACCAGTCTGGAGTGCAGTGGCGGGATCTCGGCTCACTGCCACCTCCACCTCCCAGGTTCAAACGATTCCCCTTCCTCAGCCTCCTGAGTACTGGGATTACAGGCACACACCACCACGCCTGGCTAAATTTTGTATTTTAGTAGAGATGGGGTTTCACTGTGTTGGCCAGGATGGTCTTAATCTCCTGACCTCTTGATCTGCCCGCCTTGGCCTCCCAAAGTGCTGTGATTACAGGCATGAGCCACCGCGCCCAGCACAGATATATATTTTTGACAAATATATGCATGTGTCAAACTCATCAAATTGTGTGTGTGTGTATATATACATATATGTAATCCAATATGTGTATATAAAATCCAGTGCCTCATTTGTGATATGCAACTTTGCCATTTGCAACAAAAGTTCTCTCATACCCTTTGCTGACAATTCCCTCTTCTCACCATCATTTGCATTATTTAATTTTTATGTAAACAGACCTCATTAGGCATCTCAGAGTGCAAATACTGGGTGTTAACTATGCATATCTATATAGATGCACTTTTAAAAATGTTATTGTTTTAGTGTTCTGTAAATATCAATTAGGATAAAGTCATTGACAGTGTCATTTAGATTTTCTATGTCTCTTTTTAGACCTGATTATTCTGTAAGCTACTCAAAGAGTGTTGTAAAGTCTCCATCCACACTAGTGGATTTGTCTGCTTATCCTTATTTTTCTGTCATAGATTTTGGTTCACATATTAGGCAAATATACATTTAAAATTGTTATATCTTCTTAATGCACAGACTCTTTTATCATTTGTAGTGTCCCTCCTTATCTTAAAGTCTATTTTTAATATTAATATAGTTACTTCAGCTTTCTCCTGGCTATCTTGTTCATGGTATATCTTTTTCCAGGTGTTTACCTTTAGTCTGTTTGTGTCTTTGTAGCTCAAATGTATCTCTTGTACACAGCACATACTTGGTTCTTGCTTTTATATCAAGTATTAGTGGCTTATTTTCTGATTGGAATGTTAAGTTCATTTACATTTAATGTAATTATTGATATGATTATATCATTTACTATTTTTGTCTCTTCTTTTTTCAGATATTGTAGTTATTACTGTTGCCTTGTTTTATTCCTATCTTGCCTTGTTTTATTCCTATCTTGCCTTTTACTAGCATTCAATTTTGATTTTTCTATTGGCGTTCTAGCAGATTCTCTTTGCATACATTTTAGTGGTTGCTCTGGGAATTACAACACATATTAAACTTATGCTACTCTATTTAGAGTTGATACTGACTTTCTTCTTGCATAACAAAGAACCTCTGCAATAGAGTATTTCAATTTATTCCTATCCTTGCATTTTTTTCCTGCAATTAAAAAAATATGTACAATCATCTAAGATCCCAGAGAGGCCAAGAAGTATATCATGTTAAACAAGAGATGCTAAAGAGAACAGAGAAGATGTGATATGCAATGTCTTTAAATGGTTGGAACTGAGTGCCTCAAGAGACATCATTTTCCTCCTTCACATAAGATCATTCCCAGCTGTGAAAGGATTGAAGGAAGAAAGTAAACCATCACCACCACACAATACAAAGCAAATAGCAGGATTTTGAAAGATGAGAGGCTTAACGTTCTTTTTCATAAATTCCAGAATGTCCTTACTCTTTTTCTGATAATTTAAAATTTGTGTCCTGATCATTCTCCTCACAACCAAGAAAAACATAGATGAGACCTACAAACAGACCTTGAAAATATTGTGAGTTTCATTCCAGACTGCTTCAATAAAGTTAATATCAAAATAAAGCAAGTCACACAATTTATTTGGTTTCCCAGTACATATGAAATTTATGTCCACACTCTAGTTTATTGAGTGTACAATTGCATTAGGTGCTAAAAGAAAAAACAATGCACATACCCTAACGAAAAAATACTTTATTGCTTTAAAAAATGCTAGCAATCATCTGATCCTTTAGCAAATCATAATCTTTTTGCTGGTAGAAGGTCTTGCCTCAATGTTTATGGCCATAACTGATCAGGGTGTTGATTGCTGAAGATTGGGGTGGTTGTAAGACAACAGTGTAATTTGCTGCAACAATTGACTTTTCCTTTCACAAGAGATTTCTCTGTCTCATACAATGCTGTTTGATAGTATTTTACCCACAGTAGAACTTATTTCAAAATTGGACTCAGTCATCTCCAACCCTGCTGCTGCTTTATCAATTAAGTTTGTATAATATTCTAAATCCTTTGTGTCACTTCAACTACGTTCACAATATCCTCATTGGGAGTAAATTCCACTTCAAGAAACTACTTCCTGGTCATCCATAAGAAGCAACTCCTTGTTCATTCAAGCTTTATCATGGGATTGCAGCAATTGAGTCACATCTTCAGGCTTCACTTCTAAGTATAGTTATCATGTTATTTTCACCACATCTGCAGTAACTTTCTCCATCACATCTTGGACCCCCCAAAGTCATCCATGACAGTTAGAATCAACTTCTTCTAAACTCCTGTTAATGTTGATATTTGACCTCCTCCCATGAATCACAAATGTTATTACTGTAAAATATAATTAATCTAGACTGATGGATCCTTTCCAGAAAGTTTTCATTTATTTTGCCAAACTCCATCAGAAGAAAAATTATCTATGGCAGCTATAGCTTTATAAAATGTCTTTCTTAACTAATAAGACATGAAAGTCAAAATTCTTCTTGATCCATGGGCTGCAGAATAGCTGTTGTGTTAGCAGGCATGAAAGCAACATTCATCTCCTTGTATATCTCCATCAGAGCTCTTGACTGACTAAGTGCCTTGCCAATAAACAATAGTATTTTGAAAAGAATCATTTTTTTCTGAGTAGTAGATCTCAACAGTGTGCTTAAAATATTCAGTGAACCATACTGCCAACAGATGTCCTGCCATCCAGCCTTTGTTGTTTCATTTATGGAGCACAGGCAGAGTAAATTTAGCATCATTCTTTAGGGCCTGAGGATTTTTTTAGGGTAATTGAGCACTAGCTTCAACTTAAGCTACCAGTGACATTATCACCAAACAGGAGAGGCAGCCTCTTCTTTGAAACTTTGAAGCCAGACTTTGACTTTTCTTTTCTAGCTATGGGGAAAGTCCTAGATGGTAGCTTCTTCCAATAGAAGACTGTTTCATCTACATTGAAAAACTATTATTTAGTGTAGTTATCTTCATCAATGATCTTAGCTAGATCTTCTGGATAACTTGCTGCAACTTCTATATCAGCACTTGCTGCTTCACCTTGCACTCTTATGGAGAGAGCTTCTTTGCTTAAACCTCATGAACCAAACTCTGCTACCTTCCAATTTTACTTCTGCAGCTTCCTGACCTGTTCTCAGCCTTCATAGAACTGCAGAGAATTAGGGCCTTACTCTGGATTAGGCTTTGGTTTCAAAGAATGTTGTGGTTGGTTTGGTCTTCTATCCAGACCCCTAAAACTTTCTCCACATTGGCAATGAGGCTGTTTTGCTTACTCATTCTTGTGTTCAGTGAAATAGCACTTGCAATTTCCTTCAAGAACTTTTCCTTTGCATTCACGAATTTGCTAACTGTTTGGCACAAGAGGCCGAGCTTTCAACCTGTCTCAGCTTTCAACAGGCCATCTTCACTAATCTTATGATTAGAGTGAGAAACATGTGATTCTTGCACTAACTTAAACACTTAGAGGCCATGTACGGTATATCTGGCCTAATCTCAATATCGTTGTCTCAGGGAATGAGGAGACCCAAAGAGAGGGAGAGAGATAGGGGAACAGCCAGTCAGTGAAGCAGTCAGAATGTATGAATTTACTGATTAAATTTGCTATCTTACCTAGGTATGCTTTATAGTGGCCCAAACAATTGCAATAGTAACACCAAAGATCACTGATCACAGATCATCATAACAGATGTAATAATAATTTAAAAGTTTAAAATATTGCTAGAATTACCAAAACATGAGACAGAGCCATGAAGTAAGCCTATGCAATTGAAAAAACAGTGCCGATAGACTTGCTCTACATAAAGTCACCACAAAACTTCAATTTGTGAAGAACACAGTGTCTGGGAAGTGCAATAAAACAAGGTCTACCCATAAACTAAATAGAGGTTCTGGAGTTGAAGCCTTTGGGAGCCTGAGTAATTGAAGTCTTGGTGCTGGGATTGAGAGGTGGTGTGTATCCAAGTTCTGTTTTTTTATTTGATGGAGTCTTGCTCTGTCACCCAGCTGGAGTCCAGTGGCATGATCTCGGCTCACTGCAACCTCTGCCTCCCAGGTTCAAGCTATTCTCCTGCCTCAGCCTCCCAAGTAGCTGGGACTACAGGTGTACACCACCACGCCTGGCTAATTTTTGTATTATTAGTAGAGATGGGGTTTCACCATGTTGTCCAAATTGGTCTTCAACTCCTGACTTTAGGCGATCCACCGCCTTGGTCTCCCAAACTGCTAGGATTACAGGAGTAAGCCACTGTGCCCGGCCACAGTTCTACCTTGCCTGAAGTTGTTTTGCTGCCACCAGTCAGAGAACTACTAAGGGTAAAACATAGCAAATGCTAGGAGTTCCATTTATTTTGGCTTTGATTTGAAACCTGACTCCCTGGAATGGTTGTGGTCATTCTGAAACTAAGGAGAGGAGGCTTTGTGGCACTTTAAATTCCAGGCCTCTGTAATACTGGAAATCATGCAGGAAGGTGGGTGGGAGAAAATTTGAAATCCAATCTTTTAAATAAAACAGAAGTTTCAAATACCAGCCAGACCTTTCCTCTGAGCCTCACTCATCTATCCAACCCCTTGGATGGTTTCTTTTCCTGTTGAATATATGGTTGGCATTTCAAAGAAAATGTGTCCAAAATAGAAATCTTAAAGTTTCCCTTTGTCTCCTCCATCTCGGTAAATAGCAACACCCTAGTTGCCAAGCTAGGGGCCCTTCTTTATTTCTCTCTCCCCCATTCCCCTCAGGTGATCCAATGGTACTGTTGACTTTGATTTCAAGAGGTATCCCAAATCTATTCACTTCTTTTTATCTGCTGCTACCACCCTAGTCCAAACTGCCATCATCTGTCGCCCAGATTTCTGCATTAGCCTCCACCTTGTTGTTCCTGAATTCAATCTTGCACCCTACAAGATTATTATTTGGGTTATTATCTGGTCTAATCACAATACTGTTGTGTCTCAGGGAACAGGGATTCTGCAGTTCAGAAAGGTAAAAAGCCTGGCTCTTCTAAGAAGTTCTAGCAGGGCAGAAAAAGGGTGTTGGCAAAGAATGCAAAAAGGAAGAAAATGAGCCCTGGAATGACAGGATGGGGCCAAAGGATCCCAGGCTGGAGAGGGAGGGAGCTGATTGGCTGCCATTTTGAATCACAACAAAGACTTGCCAGAGCTCTCTAGAAGAATGAAAGTTTGAGAAGTTTGAGCTTACAAAAGCAGGAAAGGCCTGTTAGGCTATTGGAACCTCTAATACTACTGATGAAGAGCTAATGATGCAATTAACATAAATATTCCAATTTAAGGTAAAACTATAAGAGGATTATTTTTTCTACACTCAAAACCACTATGCAAGTTACTTCTGATAATCCAGACTTCAAAAATAATGCTGCTTTTGCTTGTGTTTTTATTAAACTACGCTGCTTAAGTGTATACTCCAAAGGTTTCAGGACAAGGAATTAATAAGCACTTAGTCTGATATCATTTCCTTACTTTTTGATGGCAATAATAGATAAGTATAGAGTTGGTGGTAATCTTTTTGTTTGTTTGTTTGTTTTTGAGATGGAGTTTCGCTCTTTTTATCCAGGCTGTAGTGCAAGGGTATGATCTCACCTCACTGTAACCTCTGCCTCTCAGGTTCAAATGATTCTCTTGCCTCAGCCTCCCAAGTAGCTGGGATTATAGGCACAGGCCACCACACATGGCTAATTTGGTATTTTGTAGAGACGGGGTTTCACCATGTTGCCCAGGCTTGTCTCAAACTCCTGAGCTCAAGTCATCTGCCCACCTTGGCCTCCTGAAGTGCTGAGATTACAGCCATGAGCCACCACACCCAGCCTAGAGTTGGTAGTAATATAATAGTTCATTTGAGCAGGTAAGGATCTGAGTTCTCAGCCCCTCCCAATGCGTTCATGTCGCATTTGAGTCTTTGATGCCATTAAATCAAATTAACTACATTTAATTTCCACAACATCTAATTACATTTGTGAATTAAAATAGAAGCACAGCAATGTTCCAAGAGGCAATATTAGGACTCGAACCTCCTCCTCCATTGGGAGTCAAAGATATTAAGCTGGGGCAGGCACAGTGGCTCACGCTTGTAATCCCAGCACTTTGGGAGCCCAAGGTGGGCAGATGACTTGAACTCAGGAGTCTGAGACAAGCCTGAGCAACATGGCAAAACCACATCTTTACAAAAAATAACAAACATTAGTCAGGCATGTGGTGCGCCTGTGGTCCCAGCTACTAGGGAGGCTGAGGTGGGAGAATAGATTGAGATCAGGAGTTTGAGGCTACAGTGAGCCGAGATTTTGCCACTGCACTCCAGCCTGGGCAACAGAGTGAGATCTTGTCAAAAAAATAAATAAATAAACTGTTAAACTTACAGATCATTCACAAATTAACTGAGGTTGTTATATTTTGTTTTACATTTCACATAACACCAATAGCACAATGAGAGTATGTTTTCTCATTTAAAGGGATCTCAGATTTTAAAAGACTCAGTAATACAGGTTGAGGGGTTTATTTGCTCTTTCGCAGTTAGTCTCTTGAGATTTTTGTAAGTATCAGATGCAGAAAGCAGACTGTGGGTTATTCCACAACTCTTAGTTGCCCCATATAATGAATGTGCCTCTTAGCTTACATGTACAAGAATTTACGAAACATAAATGTTCTCATTGTTTTATTCATACTCTCTCATGTTGATAAAAAGGATTTCAAATAGCTTATTTAAAAAAAAATACAACCAACCTACTGGGACGGGTAAAATGACAAAAAAAACTAAAACAGCAACAATACCTACAAAACACATAATGAGAAGAGGAAAAGGATGGAGAAAAATTTAGGAATGTGTAAAATTATATTCCATTTGTACAAATGATTTTAAAAGAAAATAATGTCTTTTCTTTTTCTTTTTTTTTGCTATTAAAAATGGCTGCAGCTGTATATTAAAGGAATTTAACCTATTCTGGCCAGCCAGATTTCATAACAAATGAATCCTTGAAAATACTGCAGCTGCAAAAGACCTCTAGAGAGAGAGCTGTATCAATCTGGAACATTCCACAAAACAAAAAGGAAATTTTAAAAATTGTCTCTGTAGGTAGTTCAGAAAATAACTCCATAATGATGACATTCTAACAAGAGCAACTTACTTTTTCTGTGAGAAATATAATAAACACTCATATATGAGAACTGCAAGTCCCATAACAATTCATTTGTCTTCTTTGCCAGAACAATTGTAAGACTACTTCCAGTAAAGGCAGCCTGAGGTCAGATAATTCTTGTTCCTAGAGAACAAGCATAAAACTGGACTAAATTATTTTAAACAATCATTTTGAGGCACTGAAAAAAAAATGACCAAAAAAAAAAAATTGAGAAACAAGACATTGTGAAGTTTTCCTCTTGAAATGGGGCTGCTATATGTGGTAGGGTATACTGGTGAGTATGTGGCCTTCTTTCCTTGAGCTGCTCTTGTCCTTTCCAGCACACTCAGGCTTCAGAACCTGCATCATTACAGGTGGGAAGAGATGGCAATCCCAGATTGAAGCTGGTGGCAAAGACCCACATATATATAACTGGAGACAGGGAATGCAATTCAAGGAAGTAAGCAGACCAGTAAGAAATTTAATGGAGGAACTATAGAAGTCCACAGCATAGAAAGGCTGAGAAACTTAACTCTCTGTACATACTTCAGTGTCTACGAACCTATGAATACATGGACAATGCCCATGATAGCCTGGCAAAATGTGAGCTATTTAATAACTTGTTGGCTCTGTGAAGGCATTCCTCAACTCACACATAGCTCATGCAGCTGAAAGAAGAAGTCTTACAAGCACAGTGTCCAGAATATAATCTCCACCAAAATTGTTGTCTGACCACCAAAGCAAAAAGATGCTGGGGAGAAGAAGCCACAGCCTAGCATCTGAAGAAGCCCAGCATCTGAAGAAGAAGCCCTTCCAGAAGCCAGCGATAATCTGCGTGCCTGTTTTGCCCTATCTCATGACCCATTACCAAGGGTTTTCTCTCTCCCTCAGCTCCAACTCAACTTTGTTTTCCATGTTTCTTTAGGGCAGTTGGGGTTGAGGAACAGAGTCGCTTATTACAAATCATGACTAGACGAGCAACAGGAGCAATTGGTAGTGATGGGCATGTACCATAAAAAATACACCCAGTGCAGATGCACAGAACAAGGCAACGTGGTTCTCACCAGGAACTCGAGAATTTGGAACAGCACATGGTATGCAAATATACCCATTGGGAAAAGAAAAGCACAAGAATGTTTAAATCAGAAGAGTTCCTGGTTGGAGACACGAACCAACAAGGGTTAGTGGGCACATATAACCCTCTGCCTTCCTTAATCTACATAGTGCAGTTTATAGAAAAAGAAACTTAATCAAGAAAGCAAAGTACACCAACACGTTAAATCTCCCTTTCTCTCTGCTGACTTTCTGCAAAGAGAAGCCAGCTATTCTACAAAATGACCTATGAATACATACATATATGCCTTGGTGTCAAAACCAGAAACACAAGAAGGGTCCCACTCCTAATCCAAAGCCTCAAAGAATTATTATTACTATTATTATTGAGATGGAGTCTTGCTTTGTCGCCAGAAGCTGGAGCGCAGTGGTGTAGTCTCGGCTCACTGCAGCCTCCCAGGTTCAAGCTATTCTTGAACCTCCCGGGTTCAAGCTGTTCTTCCATCTCAGCCTCCTGAGTAGCTGGGACTACAGGCACATGCCAAACGCCTGGCTAATTTTTGTATTTTTAGTAGAGATGGAGTTTCACCATGTTGGCCAGGATGGTCTCGATCTCTTAACCTCGTGATCCACCCGCCTCAGCCTCCTAAAGTGCTGGGATTACAGGCATGAACCACCGCACCCAGCCTCAAAGAATTATTTTGTAGACAATGTAACAATCTTGGTTGAAATATGAGGAGTCGACTCTACCAGCTGTTAAAGGCTTTACTGTAAAGAAATAAAGAGTTCGCAGAAATGCTGGGAAAGCTGTAGATTTAGCCTCAAAATGTGGTCAAGAACTAGAAGAAGCTAGATAGTAGGAAAATGCAACTAATGTCACACTGCAGGACAATCTGTTTCATGATCAGAGTGCCAGACAAATACTGTAGGACTGTCAACGCCAATAGCGTTGAATGCAGCCACTGAATTCTCGAAGCTGTCATTGCTGCTGGGTTCTCAACATGGCCACCATGAAATGGTATCTCTACCATCTTTTTTTTTTTTTTAATTTTACGTTCCAGGATACATGTGCAGGATGTGCAGGTTTGTTACATAGGTAGACATGTGACATGGTGATTTGCTGCACCTATCAACCCATCACCTAGGTATTAAGCCCAGTATGCATTAGCTATTTTCCCAATGCTTTTTCTCTTCTCTCCCCACTTCCTTACAGGCCCCAGTGTGTGTTGTTCCCCTCCCTGTGTCCATATGTTCTCATTGTTCAGTTCCTACTTATAAGCGAGAACATGCAGTATTTAGTTTTCTGTTACTGCATTAGTTTGCTGAGGATAATGGCTCCCAGCTCCATCCATGTCCCTGAGAAGGACATGATCTCATTCTTTTTATGGCGGTATAGTATTTCATGGTGTATATCTACCACATTTTCTTTATCCAGTCTATCATTGATGGGCATTTGGGTTGATTCCATGTCTTTGCTATTGTGAGTAATCTCTACCATCTTTTATCTTTGCCTCCCCGCCTCTGGTTCCAAAGACTTCAGTAGGAGCATCTTATTTGTTGGGCTTGAGTAGCCTGCCTGCCCCCAGGTTAACAGGGGAAGGTAAGAAGGAAGATTGGTCCATTTGGCTGCCACAGTGGGCAGCCAGTTTTTGCCTTCCACCAAGACTTCAAGTTTATAAATTGTTCAGTTTAGTGTTCAAAAGACTGGTATTAAATTTAGGAAAGGTTAAATGAGGATTAGAAGCATAATTTGTTTTGACCAAGTAATACTTTGGGGAATGGAAAAGAATGACTATCTTGAAGGAACATGAACCCCTTTAAAGACAAAGCTTCACAGGAGAGAACATCTGGAAGATGAACAGCTGTGGAAGTGTATAGGAGAGAGAAAAATTGCTCAATGACAAACAGAATCAAATTTATCATAGGAGTTTCTTGTTCTATTCTTTGCTGTGTTTTATTTGTTTGTTTGTTTTGGTCACTACTCCAGGATCTCCATACTCTTCTTGGTATGCATCAATCATTATCAATCTCAAATTTAAATATTTAAATATTCAGACTGCATAAAAGATTTTCTTTCTTACCGAAAAACATATCCTGAACCAAAACAAAGCCACTTGCCACAGAATTCTCATCTCAGAAGCTTTTCTTGTTAATACTATTATTTTTTTAATGATAGAAAGAAGAATTTAAAAATCATATACTGGTGACCAATTCCTTACATGAATTGAGAGTTCCCAACATCATGACCAAGGACGTCAGTAAATAATCAGTTTTATCTACTTTATTATGTTTGCAAATCATTTTGTTGGTGGGTTTTGAGACATAACACATATTTCAAGTAACTTCCCGTATGTTGACAAGGTTGATGGTCACCTTGTTCTTCTAGTCCCAAGCTTCTCTAATGACAACAGTGCTATAGAGTTGCGACTCTCCAGAATACCAAAAATGTTACTGGATTCCATGTTTCTATTTAAGATGTATTCTGGAGATTTTCTCTCTTAAGTCTAAATGTTGCCATACCTGTACATTTCTGAGCCAAACATCGAACACTTTCCTCAACAAGAAAAACTCTATAATTTGAATAATTAGCCAAGTAAAGCTAAAATCAAGGTCAACAGGGAAATCTTGGGTTTCACCAACTTTGGATTAAATATTAGAAACAAATGAAATAAAATCTTCACAATCCGGTTTGCTTTCAACTTATTTCAACTGGGAAACTCAGTAGTCATGTTATTAAGAACTTGGTATAACTTATTTTGTGCCTTTTATACATCAAAAAAATAAGCTTGGATTTGAATTATTAAACATCTTTGATAAATGCTGGAAGAAAAACAAATCACTTGGATTCTTACATAAATTCGCTTTTAAAAAAAGCAATTAAATGCATTTTACCCTTTCCTTGTTTTTGAGACTTTAGCATGTAGTAAATCCAGTTTTCACCACCCCATCCTGTGATGACTTGAAGAATCTTTCGCATGCATGCTCAGCATTTTGTTTAAACAGAAGAATAATGCGGCCTTACTTTCCTTGGTTACCCCTACTGTTCAGTAAAGTCTTTATGAGGAGTCTTTGGGGAAATAAAGAGAAGAAAAGTAAGAAATATGTGATCTGCCCCTAATCCACGTACACCTCCCCTAAAGCTCGTAATGAGGAAGCATAATACAAGATAGAATTCTAAGTCATGTGCAATAGCAAAGTATGCAGTTGTCCACAATGAGCTTGGAGCAGAAAGAAAAAGAATCCCTGCAGAGAAGCTGCTTCAGTTGGCAGTGAGCCTTGTGAGAGGGGAGAAGAGAAAGAGGCTGATGCTTGATTTCCTTGTTATTTGCTCTCTCAACTTAAATGGAAGATTTATGTTTCAAGATAAATCCATCTTTCCCTCCCACTCTAATCTTAAGAGATTATGGAAAAACAATCGTATAGTGAGCATGGTGAACCAGAAACTGAAGAATTCCTGAAAGAAAAAGAAGAGCTAACAAGAGCACATTTGAAAAGGAAAGGTACCCTGGAATGGTACTCCACACTTAGCTTAGCACTTGGAGAACAAGGGGGAAGCCAAATAACAGGACAATTCTTCTTCGGTGGGTCAGCCCTTTACAACATCCTGTGTTTGGACCACTAATATTCATGCAACGTGGCTGGGGAATAATAGAGAGAAAAAGGCAAGACAGGTGAAGGGATATATTGGGACTAACACTGCATTTCTAATAGACTGATCCTGAATCTGTCTTCCTGCAAGCTTTCACCCTCACTTGGTACTGCTTAAATCAAGTGTACAACATCTGCTATCCACATGAGTGGTTTCCTTCTGCTTCTTAGTGATAAATTCTTACCATTGAAGTCATTAAGCTTTGTCATTCATTCTTCTTTCCCTAGCCTGGTTCTTCTTCCTTTAGCTAAGTCTGATCTGATTTTTCAGGGGTCGTTTGGTTTGCTGGGTATGTTGCAGCCTTGATTGCTCTGAAAAGGCAGCTCAAGTGGCATCACTTCCTGCCTGGGCATGTTGACTTGGCGTGTTGCCAATCTTTACCTGCCGGCATCTCTGGCCCTGATATCCGCAGTGACTCACACCCTCTACCATGTGTCTACTTCTACCTTCTATCCCCAAAATGCAAATTTACAGAAAATTCCCCATCATTGGAATTCTTCATGTCTAAAGGACTTCAGCAATACATGGGCACAAATTTAAACGTAGTGTCTGTTGGAATATACAGATGGGAGAGAAATGAGCTAACATGAACCAGAAATGTAGCATCTGCTGCTAACTGTACCAGTGGATATAATTCGAAAGCTGTGTGTACCTTCGAAAATAATCTCTTCCAAACCAAATACAGTGGGCAGTTTTACTGTTTGGGGTTTTTTTTTAGTTTTGATAAACTATATTTTTAAGGGCAATTTTAGGTTCACAGCAAAATTATGCAGAAAGGTAAGAAGTTTCCCTTTTCCTCCCTTTCCACACATGCACAGCCTCACCCATCATCCACATCTCCCACCAGAGTGGCCCATTTGTTACAACTGATGAACTGATATTGACACCTCATGATCACCAGAGTCCACAGTTTACATTAGGGTTCACTCTTGGTGTTGTACATTTTATGTTTTTCAATGTGTATCCACCTTTATAGTATGTATCATACAGAATAGATTCACTGTCCTAAGAATCCCCTGTGCTCCACCTATTCATCTCTCTCTTCCCCCTACAGACATCGTGTTTTGACACAACACAGTCATTTTGATCACTACTTGTTTGAATTATGAAGTTTAAAAAGTAGATCAGAATTGAAACAGTCTAAGGTTCATAATAAACATAGCCCATGCTATGATGTAATTAGACAAAGAATGGTTTTAATAGCTGGTTTTTCTGAAAGCATGAATGTGAATGAACCTTGATCACTGGGGAACTTATTTTCAAGATTAAAGCTGCTAGGGATAAATTGAGTGTTTTTTTTTTTTCTAATTAAACTTTTGATCTTTGTCCACACTTACATGACTTAAGTATTGTGTTAGCTTCATCAAGAATTTGGCTTTTCATTTATTTTGCAATACTATGTTAACATTAGCATAACCAAGTGTCAAACTAGTTCTTTTGGTTTTAATGGTTTTGACCTAGACTGTGTTAGTGATTTATGGAAAAACTTTATTTTTTGGTAAAATATAAATCTAGGCATTAAACTATCAACATCTATTATTTAGTTAAATATTTAAAACCCATTAAAAATTTCTAGGTTCCTCCCTAAAAAGATATTACCATTTTGTCTTTTAGGTTATGAATATTCAAAATTTTTTGCAATGGCAAACAGAATTTGATCAGCTTAAGTTTAAAATATTTGAAACTTAGTAAGACAAATACTCAGTAGTAGACAGCTGTTACTTTTAGTTTCTTAGCATCTCTTTTCCCTTTATGCTTTGTTTGTTGTTGTTTTTTTTAAATAGAAACAGGGTCTCGCTATGTTGCCCAGGCTGGTCTTGAACTCCCGGGCTCAAGCAATCCTCCCACTTGAACTTCTGAAAGTGCTGGGATTACAGGCATGAGCCACCACACATAGCTGCCCCTTTATTCTTTAACCATGCGCTTTTTCTAGAAGTAATTTTATGTCCTCCATGACAACTGTGGAGTTCTATTTGATCCTGGTAAGCTGAGACAATCATGAACTTCAACCCTCTCTCTATATCAGTTGGTTCAAAGCAGTGAGCTTGTGACCCAAGAGAGAACACTTACCTAGATTTCTGTGGGGTCAGTAGTGTTATTGAGGGAATGTGTTCTCTTTCTGGGTCCACAAGCGGGCGTAGTTTTAAGGGCAAGAACTTCCTAGCACCATGCCCCTCCTCCCATCTCTCTTCATCCTGGAGATTTAATGGCTTATGTTTAAATTTCATGGGAAGAAACTAACAGTCGATCACTCCAGCAGAAGTTCTAAGGAACTCCTTTCGTTGGCCAGGGGTCTTAGAGAAAGTAGGGGAGTCCTCCCAGGTTAAAAGTCCGCTTTTTCCACACCCCTTCGGACTCCATGTTTGGATCCCTTCCACGAACACTCCCTTCGTGAAAGCTGTTTTTCTCTAACCTGGATTTTCCCTCTGGAGTCCCCTTCCACACTCTCTCGTGGAAGCCTGCCTTCCCCTCCTAAACTCCATCTCTTTCTCTATTCCCTTCCACTCAGTGTGGAAGCTGCTTTCCTCTCCTGGATTCCATCTTTCTGGATTCTCTCACTCAGTGTGAGAGTTAGTTATTTCTTTCTCCCTCCTTCTCCTGTTTCTCTCTAAATAAATCACTTTCTACAAACACTTTTGAGTCCGGCATTTACTGCACACTATGCCATGGTCCCCTCTCTCATTCTTGAGAGGGCAGGAGACCAAGAACCTGGAGAAATATCCTCTCAGGGGAGCTGAGGGTACCTTGAACCCCTGAACCCCAATATTACAATATCTCCTTTATCATTTTTATTGTATCTATTTGGTTCTTCTCTCTCTTCTTCTTTATTAGTCTAGCAAGTGATCTATCTATTTTGTTAATTAACAACAACAACAAAAAAGCTCCTGGATTCACTGATTTTTTTTTGAGAGTTTTTTGTATCTCTGTCTCCAGCTCTGCTCTGATCTTAGTTATTTCTTGTCTTCTGCTAGCTTTTGGATTTGTTTGCTCTTGCTTCTCTAGTTCTTTTAGTTGTGATGTTAGGGTGTCGATTTCAGATCTTTCCCACTTTCTGATATGGGCATTTAGTGTATAAATTTCCCTCTTAACACCTGACTAAATTGATATGCAACCAAGAATAGCCTTGTCTTGGAACTATGTCCTACGTTTCTGAATCAATTTAACAATAGGAGGCCAGCTAGCATCTGCTTTGATTTCACGTTGCTTAAATCAGTATTTGTCTCCCTGTTGATATGGGAATTTAGTGTTGTGATCATGCTGAAAAAATTAGTTATTTGTGATGTTTCTTATTAAGTTGTTGACTTCCTGCAGCTGTTGAAAGTCTCTAATAACATTGACTGGAGGCTGGAGGAGTCTGACCCAGAGTCTGACCCTTCCATTAGTATTTTGCCTCTCAGTGCTGCATGTAAGTGACAAGTAAGTTCACATCTCCAGCTGGTTTGGCAATTTGAAAGTTAACAAATCCTAGTTTATGTCATTCTGAAAATAAGATGAACCAAAGAATCATCCTATTTTTCTTCAAAATTAACTTTAAGAAAGTTTTGCTTTAAGAACCAAGACAATATATACTTCTGTGTTCTACTACTGGGGAATTTTAAAAATAAAATTTATAGGTGCTGGAGGAAGGAATATAATTAGGTTTGAATTGGAACCTTTTGGTCAGGTGACCAAGGCTCATCAGAGCATCCCTTAAGGAAAAACATCTATTATTTGCTGTTAATCTTTGTTCCAGACTGTGTGTAATCCACGTTCCTGGTATCAGCATCCTCTCGATTTACTGTCACCTAACCTTGACTATAACATAGCAATCCAAATATAGCAATCATGAATGTTTTCAATACTGGTCTTCATTCACTGACTCCTGTAAACCTGTTCAACTCTAATGTAATTGCCCTGGGGCTACTCTGATCTTGCCTTACAATAGTGACACAATCGTAGTATCAGGAAATGAAGAGTGAAGTCCACTCCAAGAGTGCTGGAGACGATGACAGATGTTTATTGAAGTTTTGGGGTTTTTTTTTGTTTTATTTTGCTTTTCTTTTTTTTTTTTTTGAGACAGAGTCTCACTGTGTCTCCCAGGCTGGAGTGGAGTACAATCTCCACTTCTCCTGCCTCAGCCTCCCAAGTAACTGGGACTACAAGCGCATGCCACCATGCTTGACTACATTTTTTTGTAATTTTATTCAAGATGGTGTTTCACCATGTTGGCCAGCCTGGTCTTGAGCTCCTGACCTCAAGTGATCCACCCGCCCCAACCTCCCAAAGTGCTGAGATTACAGGTGTGAGCCACCGTGCCTGGCCTAAAAGATTTTTCTGTGAAGCTGTAGCAGAGACAGTGCCTCACTTATCATACAGCAAAGCGTCTTTAAACTCCAAATTAAAATCCCTGTCTCAAAACCCTCCCAAGGTAGGTGCTCCTGTTTCCTACCTCAATCATTGACCACAGCCACTGCAGCTTTCTGGCCTGGTTCTCATGCCTCCTCTCACCCCCAAGATCACGCAGGCTCTGACTGCTGTTTTCTTAAGCAGAACGAGGCTTCTCAGTTCAGGCTTCTCAGTTCAGCAAAAGAAAAAGATATTTTGAAAGTCCTTCATTATGTAAAGTTCTAAGTATCTCACATTTTGATGGCAGGCTAGGCCGTAACACCCAGCTATTCATACAAATACTAACCTTCATGTTGCTAAGAAGATGTTTTGCAGATGTGATCAATATCTACAATCAGTTGACATTAAGTAAAAGAGGTTATCACTGATTACTGGAATAGGACTCATCTAATCGATTGAAAGACCTTATGGATAAAACAGAAGTTTCCCCTAAGAAGATAAAATTCTGCTTGTGGATTGCAGGATCTGATCCTGCCCAAGAGTTTCCAGCTTTGCCTTCCTCAGCTCAGATGTACCAGATATGCCCAGCCAGCCCCAGCAATCCCATAATCCAAAGGTTTTCAGTTTGTGTGTGTGCATGTGTGTGTGTGTGTGTGTGTGTGTGTGTGTGTGTGTGCACGCATCCTGTTGGTTCTGTTTCTCTGGTAGAAAATGAGCAAGGCACACTTAAGATTAATATTCCTCTCAGTTGGGTGCAGTGGCTCACATCTGTAATCCTATCACTTTGGGAGGCTCAGGTGAGTGGATGGATCACTCAGCTCAGGGGTTTGAGACCAGCCTGGGCAACATGGTAAGACCCCATCGTTACTAAAAATACAGGCTAAAGATTAGCTTGGCGTGGTGGTGCATGTGTGTAATCCCAGCTACTGGGGAGTCTGAGGCACAAGAATCGTTCAAACCCAGGAGGCAGAGATTTCCGTAAGCTGAGATGGGGCCACTGCATGCCAGCCTGGGTGACAGAGTGGGACTCTGTCTCAAAAAAGAAAAGAAAAAGTTAAAAAGGAAATATTCCTCCTGTATTTAAATTCCTAGAGAAGTGTCTTAATTATGAATGGATATTGAATTTCTTCAGATTCATTCTTTAAGGGACCAAAGAGAGGATTATATGATTGCCTTATTCTTTTAATATTTCTAATCATACTAATAGATTCCCTCATATTGTGCTATTCTTTCAATAAATTATGATTTAATGTTTTATTTTCAAATGGATGTTTTGTTTTGCAAGGAGACTTATTAATATCTACCCACATTGATCTGTTGTGAAAGACAGGAATAGGGTTGGGAGCGCCCCGATCCAGGCATGCGCGAGAGCATCCTGATTAACACAGCTAGTAGCCCTGGAACTCTGCGCCTTGCATACTCCCCCCATGGCCATGTGTGAGAACAGCACTGAAGAGGTTTCTCTCTTCTGAAGCTTGCTCAGGCTTGGCAGCCCATTCTCTGTTGTTGGTAGCCTGGGTGATCAGGACCCACCTGAGAGAGTGAGCAAATATAAGCCACTTCTTCTCAGGCCTAGTAAAGGTTTGATATGGTTTTGCTATGTCCCCACCCAAATCTCATCTTGAATTGTGGCTTCCATAAGTCCGATGTATTGAGGGAGGGACCTGGTGGGAGAAAACTGAATCATGGGGGCAGTTTCCCCCATATTGTTCTCAAGTCAGTGAATAAGTCTCACGAGATCTGATGATTTTATAAGGGTTTCCCTTTTTGCTTGGCTCTCATTCTCTCTTTGCCTGCTGCCACCATGGGAAGCATGCCTTTCCCCTTCCACCATGATCGTGAGGCCTCCCCAGCCATGCAGAATGGAAGTGTGAGTCCATTAAACTTCTTTCCTTTATGAATTACCCAGTCTCAGATATGTCTTCGTTAGCAGTGTGAGAATGGACGAATGCAAGATTCTTCAGCAAAGCAGCTTCCTTGAAACCCAACTGGGCTGCTAGACATTTTGGTTTTAATTTCTAGGGCAGGTATAAAAAGCCTACAGCATTTTGCATCTTGGTCTCTGAACCTGAGCCTGGCACAGATGTGACGGCTTCTGCCATTATTACTCACCCTCCTTAGGCCTGCTGGCTTTTCTCTAGGGCTCTGCTTCTGACCCTGGGGAAGGAGAGGCAGGCAAGACCTTTCAAGGCTTCCAAAAGTGACCAATAGACTCCAAAATCCTGAGTTTTCTAATAAATCTCCTCCATCTTTACTCTCAGTAGACATCTGTCATGAGCTCCAAAGTGCAGATGCCAGTTTAGTCAGCTGTGCCCTTGCCATGTGGCGAGGATTGCTGCACATCCAGCCCAGGATGGTATGATGTACAGTAAGTGAGAAAGCAAAGCAGTCATAACTGGGGGACCTGGCCTACAGTGTCAGTGTCAGCTCCAGTCTTACACAAAAAACAAAACACCAAGTCATTGCCTTTTGATTCAAGAACCTAATTAATGATAAATCAATCATCACAAATTATTCCCAAGGCCAGATCACTCTTAGTGGTTTGTGGTAACAAGTTTTCTAAAGGCCTTTCTGGAAGAAATTTAAACCCCCAAATTTCCCTATATAAATTTAAAAGCTTGAAATTAATTAATTAATACTTTGAATTAATTTAATGATGTAAACTTTTAAAATACACTTTTAATCTGCAGGAGAGTTTGTTTTCAAAATGGCAAGTGTATTAATCTGCCCATGCTGCCATAATGGAGTACCACAGACCAGGTAGCTTGAACAACAGACATTCATTTTCTAATAAGCTGTGAAGGCTGAAAGTCCAAGATCAAGGTGTGGGCAAGGCTGAATTCTGGGGAAGTCTCTTTTCCCTCTCTTTCTGGATTGTGGTCAGTCACCTTTTTACTGTGTCATCACATGGCTTTCTTCTGTACTTCATGCTACTGGTGTCCTTTTCTTATAAAGACACCAATCCTAAGTCAGGTGCAGTGGCTCATGCCTGTAATCTTAGCACTTTGGGAGGCCTAGGCAGATGGACCTCTTGAGCCCAGGAGTCTGAGACCAGCCTGGGAAACATGGCAAAACGGCAAAACCCTGTCTCTAAAAAAAACCAAAAAACAAAAAAACCACCAGTTTTACTGGATTAAGACTCCACTCTTATGATCTTATTTAAACTTACTTACTGCCTTAAAGGCCTGATCTCCAAATACAGTCACATTGGGGGTTAGGGCTTCAACACTGAATTGGAGAGACCCAATTCAATTTATAGCTAGCAAACAGCAATGATAGAAAGTATGTAATTCCTTCTCTGACTCTGCAGGGTACTCAACGTGATCCTTCCAGTGAGCATATGGCAGCCTAAGGGGTGGGATCTGAGTTCCCCCAATGAACTTCAGAGTTGCTTAAAATCCCACCCCTTCTCCACTGGGAGCATAGAAGAACTTGATGATAGGGTGATGGATGCAGCAAACCACCATGGCACATGTATACCTATGTAACAAACCTGCACATTCTGCACAGATACCCCAGAACTTAAAGAATAAATAAATAAAATAAAATATAGTTTGTGAAAAAAGTGTGACAGATGCAATCAATATCTCCCCACTAGGGACTAATTAGTAAATCATCTTTAATCATTTTGCTTGCCCACCAGGACATGGACAGGTAGCAGGTGAGTCTTGTTGCGATCGTAGGAAGCACGCAGGAGAGAAAGGCTCAGGGCTGCTGGAGCTGCTTCACAAACAGCAGCCCTCAGGTCCTCAACAGGGCTTGTTTGTCTTCATGTCTCAGGACAATGTTGTAGTTCAGTTGGAGCAGACACTGGATTGAGTAGAAAACGCAGTCACAGCTCTTGAAGAATGAGGGACTCAGGAGAGATACAACATGAGAAGGGCTACAAAAAAATGATAAAAAGAGGTGCTGAAAATGACCTTATATGGGATCAATTCCCATTCAACTATAATATTGTCATAATTATTATGTTAGTTATCTTTAGAATGTCGTTCTAGAACCATGCTTTTTATAAGAATGATGCAATTCGCAAATGGACTTTGTTTGACCAAGAAATATGTTCAGCGATGTAATGGGATTCTGATTAGGAAAGGGAACAACAGAGACACCACGTGGATATCAGTTAGAGTATGGCCAGTGCTGAACATGACCAGCGGGGCGAGGGTGTTAAAAGTCCACATGACAACACGTTTACTTAGTTCTATTCATGCCTTTACTCACTATTTAATTAACACATTTATAAAAAAAATAGTTCCCAAAGTGTGGACTGATTTTCCACTTCACTAATTCTATCATGCATGAAAGAAAGGAAGGAAGGAGAGAGGGAAGAAGGGCTCTGAACTCACGTTGCTCTTAGTGATTTCATGATTATCTCGTATGTCCCACTGAGCCTTACAGGTCTCCAGCTACACAAAACTTGCTTTAAAAGATGTCACAGTGAACAATTCTTCAGGCATTATTGTTTTTTTGAGATTCACCAGAAAGTTTCACATTATTTTTTCAATTCCTAGCTCTCAATGGATAATTATTTATTATCAATGCATATCTTATCAATACCCATGCCCTCTCTCATTTATATAAACACAGCATTTGATGCTTATAGATACCTTGGTGGCTACTATTACCACACCCTTTCCTTTAGAATTTTTGAAATAGTTCATTAGAAGTTTTCATTTTTATTAATTTTTTAATGCTTTAATTCTAGTTAACACACACACACACATATATTTATAGTGCTAATGATATTTTGGAGTGTCCATGTGCATTCCTTGGGGTCTTACTTGAATCCTGTTACTCACCCATCTATCATTTAAAGAAAGTCTGTGGAAAGGCTGCTCTCGGTCTGGCCTCCTCACCATAGATTCACAGAGCTCTGCCCAGTACAAACTCCTTGCTTCCCAGACTGGGAATTTCTTGTTTGCTCTCTATATCACTCTCTCTTGTCTTTGTCTACTTTTTTTTTTTTTTTTTGCACTCTCTATTGTATCATCATTGTATCCTATAGAGCTGACCCAATGGCTAACACCAAGAAGGTTCAGTAAATGGTTTCTGGAATGAAAAAATGGATGAATGGAGTACAGCACGATGTCTCTCATTTGGATTTATCTGAATTATAAGGAGGCTGAGATATGTTAAGTAAGACTATATGGTTGTGTTTACTCTGAACTCCCAGTAAGAACTAGACAAAGCAGAACTATTTTCGTGCTCTTAAAGCAAAGAGTCACAGAGAAGAGGGAGTGGGCAGCTCTCCACTCCTGCCCTGGCTCACAGAGGGGTCCTGGGAACACAGAGCCACTTGGGAACTCAGCAGTATTTACTGAATATTTAGCTCCAAGGGGATTATGTACCAACCTCAGAAAACAGAGGATTCTGGATGAACCCTGAGAAGTAGAGGGGGATCCAAATAAAGAGAATGGAGTGAACAAAAACGTGAAGAGTTGCCAACTTGGTATGTTCACTGAGAAAATGCTGAATGCTGAATTCATGATTATATCAACTAAACATGTTAAAATAAAGAAAAGGTTGCAGATGTTCCACAGGCAACTTATGGACCATCTTGGAGGAGCATGTTCCAGGATGAGAGTGAAATTTTCCTTGGGGTTTAAGTTTATAACCATCGATTCATGTAATGATATAATCCTCTGGGAATCAATACTACTGCAAATAGCATTTTATTAATGCATTTATTCATTTTTATATTAAGTAATTCATTCATTAGCTTCGTTAGCATTCATTAGAAAAATCTAGCATGAATCAAAGGTTAAGTATCGATGGCATTCAATGAACACAAGTTTTAGAATGATCATGACCTGAATGCCATGCATTGGATGCTCTTAATTGAGGACCTAAAGAGAAAGTTGGTGTCAAGAGAGGGCTTATGCATACTCAGAGAAGACTACTTTTTATGTGTTGTATTTGTCATGCATGGGTAGTTCTAGAGTCACACTGGATAGGACAACGTAGACAACCATAGAAATTAACAGAGCCCTTGTCATCAATGAAGAAAATTAAAGAAAAGAGAAGAGAAGACTCTAGCAGCTCATGACAGTTTCTGAGACATCAAAATATAAAATATGAGACCTGCCCCTCAAACAGTCTGGGTTTTGTCTGGGCCACACTCCACACCCATTCCTGGATCCCGTCTTCCCAACCACGAACTCCAACTTAAGATACAGAAGTAAAGCAGAATTGCAAGTGTCAGATAAGATGGCAGTTTGGCATCAGGGCCTGTCTTCCTGTCTTAAAGCCAAACCTAGAGATGTTACAGATTTGACATGCATTTCAGATAATCCCAGTACTGATGCATACGCCAAAAATAGAAAAAAAAAAGTCATCTTTGAGAAACTCTTGAAGCAGCAGAGGGTGGCTAGGGATTGGTTTGGAGGAGGTAAGAGGAATGCACACTCGAGCAGCACACAGCCATGTGTGATGGGAAGACAGCTATGGGAAGACGATAGGCTAGAAAGGAATGCTCACATTTAATCACGTTGTCATGAAATGTCAGATCATCAGATACACAAAGAAGATTGAAACGCATTGTTAGAAGACAAGCAGAACCACGAAAGTACAAAAACCATATTATTAAAGGTTTTTCAATAGGATTATTAGACATGGGATGATAATAGGTAATATTGTGGTTGTGTGGAAGCAAAAAAGAAACTCTGAAGCTAGAATTTTATACCAATAAACTATAATTTAAATGACACTGAAATAAAAATATTTTTAGCATCCATGACCTTTCAAAGTTTACCAAATAAACACTTTTTTGGAACATTCTTGGAGGAAGTATTAAACCACTAGAGAAGAATAATGCCAGAGGAAGCAAAAAGATACAGGAAGTGAGAGTAAGAAGATTAACTAGGTATATTTATTTTTGTTTAAGTAAGCGGTAACACCCCATCCCAGCAAACCCACAAATTTATTTATAACATTCCAGAGCTAAACTCAGGATATCAACAAAGAAGGAGCAGGAGGAGTGAGGAGAGGTGGCAGAGTTGGTCCAGGAATTTAACCGTTTGGGGACAAAACATAGAACTTCTAACCTTAATTGACAGTACAAAATAAATATATAAATGAGTCCTATTGAGTTAATGCTAATTCACAATGGAAACAAAAGAGAAGAAACTCTAGACTAAGCCAGGCTCGGTGGCTCACACTTGTAATCCCAGTACTTTGGGAGGCTAAGGTGGGTAGGTCGCTTTAGCCCATGTTTCAGACTAGCCTGGGCAACACAGGAAGACCCCCCATCTCTACAAAAAATACAAAAAAATTATAGCTGGACATGATGGCATGTACCTGCAGTCCTAGCTACTTGGGAGGTTGAGATGGGAGGATTGCTTGAGCCTTGGAGGTGGAAGTTGTGGTGAGCCAAGTCACCACTGCACTGCAGCCTGAGTGACAGAGCAAGACCAGGTGGAAAGAAGGAAAGAAGGGAGGGAGAAAGGAAGGAAGGAAGGAAGGAGAGAAAGAAAGAGAAAGAAAGAATGAAAGAAAAAGAAGAAAGAAAGAAAGAAAAGAAAGAGAAAGAAAGAAAGAAAGAGAGAAAGAAAAAGAAAGAAAGAAAGAAAGAAAAAGAAAGAAAGAAAGAAAGAGAAAGGAGGGAAAGAAAGAAAGGAATCCTTGATTATGGAAATATACCTCTAGAAAAATTATCTGAAATGCCAAAATTGACACACACAAAAAATGATAATAATAATTAAATACTTTACATTCAAAAAGCTCCAGAGGCAGATAGTTTTGCTGATAAGTGCTACAAAATTTATAAGATCAGATAAAGTTGCCTGTGTTTTATACATATTAAGTTTGCATATGCTTAATTTTAAATTATGGCTGTCATTAGGAAAAGAGAAATGGGCATCTAAGTCCAAAGAATAAAATAGAAGAAATAGTAGAAAGTTCAGAAGTAGGAAAACTAGAGAAAAAGAAACAGTTTGAAGAATGGACCAGGGCCCATTGTTCAGTAAAAAAGGGCCTCTTTTATGTGATGGGAAGTGCCTGGCTCAATGGTGGAACAGAATGTACAGGAAGACCATGTGGGGCTGAGTACAGTCTCCTTCTTTAGCCACTTCTCCAGTCGCTACCATTCTCTTCCACCTCAGCTGGGCACATAGAGCTAGAAAATCCCCTGGATCCCATGACTGAAAGCACTTGCCAGGTGCGTGAGAAGTAGGCAGAATTTTGCATGAACATCTCTCCAGCTCTCTAGCTTCCAGCAAACCAGGACCTAGAACTGTTTGGTATTATGTAGAATCCAAGACTCCTTGTCTGGTATTCTGTATCCTTTTGACCCTAGTCATCTGAGAGAGCCAAGAAGTTAAAAGGTCATAAGGAAGGATCCAAGTAATCCAGATACACTTTAAAAAGGGGGCCAAATGGAACCAGAGGAACCTGGAAATGGAAAACAATGGGCTCCTTATGTTAGCTTTACAGTGTTGATGGTCCAGCCCTTTCCATATATTATTTCATTTAATATTCTTGACAACCTTGTGAGTTACTATTATTATCTCCATTTTACAGATCAGGAAGACAAGGCACAGGAGGCTAAGTAACTTGCCTAAGTTCATAGAGCTGGGTAGTGGCAGAAAAAAAGACTTCAAGCCAAAAATTCTGGCTTTTAACCATCCCACCGCCAAGGGAATGAATGAATGCTGTACTTCAGTCAGCACCAGGATGGTCCCTTCTGCCAACTGGAACCTTTTGCCATTGGAAGCTTGGTGGCCTAGATGTCTTGACTACAGGAAACACGGGTAATGTGTAATTTCCTATAGTACAATTCAAATTGTGACCATAAAAGTAATAACTAACATTTATTTAGCATTACTGTCAGGAATAGTTCTAAATGCTTATGATGTATTATTTAATTTATTACAGTTCTACCAGATAAGTAGAATTTTCTCATTGTTCAGATGAGAAAACTCATGCATACAGAGATTAAGCTACTTGCTCATTGTTCTTACAGTTTGTGAATGACCCAGTTTCAAACCCCAATGATCTCACTCTGAATGCTTAAATACCACACCATGCCTTTCATGAGTATGGGGTGTGTGTGAGAGTTTGTGTAGAGAGAGGAGTGGAAAAGGGACCCTGATCTATTTTTCAGTGGACAGAAAACAACTTCCTACACAATGCTCCATTAAGAGTCATTTAGGGAGAGAGATCCAAGATGGCCGATCACTAGCAGCTCAGGATTGCAGCTCCCAGTAAAAGCGCAAAGAGCTAGTGGACGCCACACTTACCAATGAATTTTCGCTGCCCACGGACCAGGACATTCCTAGTGGAGGAGCCCCACGGGTCGCCAGCGCGACCCTTTCTGGCTGGCGTGGCTTTTTTGCCAGTGCCTCGGCTTGGCGGCTCTTGGTGCGGAGTGGGCGGGACTGAGTCTCCTTTTGGATGATGTTTGGAGCTCTGGGAAGTCAGAGCAGTCCATCAAGTTGACTGAAAAAGGGACTGAGAAGCCAGACCGGAGACCCCCGGGCAGAAAAGCACCACGAATTTCAACGCTGCTGATTTAGCTAGCGTTGCGGGTCACCACAGTACCAATTACATAGATTCCAGAGCTGGGAATTAACAAGCTGGACGTCCACTCCGAGACCTAATTTGAAAGTTGGTAATAACAAAAACGACAGATGGATAAAACCATAAAGATGCCAAGAAGCCACTGTAAAAGAAATGAGAACACTCAAAATCGGAAGGTCTTTCCTTCTGCAGAGGACGCCAGTTCCTCATCAGTCACGGAGCAAGGCTTGATGAAAAACGAGTGTGAAGAATCATCAGAATTAGGCTTCAGAAGGTGGATAATAAGAAACTTCTGTGAGCTAAAAGAATACGTTCTAAACCAATGCAAAGAAACTAATAACTTTGAAAAAAGGTT